>QNUK01000218.1:245000-537500 GCA_013621035.1 Clarias magur
GCACAAGTCACTACAAACCGACCCAACAAAGTTTACTTTAACAAATGCAAGACAACCAAGACCTCAAACAGACTATTTATAACGAAACAAATGAGCCAACTCGGTTCAGGTGAGCGGCCGTCACCTGACCGAGGTGCATTCTGGGTAATGAAGTCAGCTTTAAGAAAAACTACGAAAGAAACAAAGTCTCTGGGCGCCAGGCGCCCTCTAGGGGTTGTCCCGGACAAATATTTTAATTTACTGACATGCACCTGTATATAAATATAATGAGTTCTCACCTGTTTCTCAGCTCTTTCTGCGGCAACTGATACAGCGTCGTGACCTTTATGTTTATCCAACATGCACAAGGAGCAAATACAGGTTTCATCAGTACGACAGTAGATCTCCAGCACTTTATCATGTTCAGAGCAGATCTTCTCTTGGAGTTTTGCTGAAGCTTCAATTAATGTGTGTTTTTTCAAAGCAGGAAGTTCCAGATGAGTTTCAAGATGGGTTTCACAGTAAGAAGCCAGACACACCAGACAGGACTTGACAGCTTTGTGTTTCCTCCCGGTGCAGGAATCACACTCCACATCTCCAGGTCCAGCGTAACAGTGAGCAGGAGAAGCAGCTTGGACTTCAGTCTTCTTCTTCAGTTTCTCCACCACTTCAGCCAGCATGTTGTTTCTGTGTAGAACAGGCCTTGGAGTGAAAGTGTCTCTGCACTGAGGACAGCTGTAGACGCCCTTCTGATCCTCCTGATCCCAGCAGCCATTAATACACACCTTACAGAAACTGTGACCACAGGGGAGAGCCACCGGATCCTTCAGGAGATCCAGACACACTGGACAGATGAACTGATCCACTGAAAGCTGATCTACTGAAATACTGGACTCAGCCATTTTCCTGAACTCACATGGACAGAGTTTTCTTTTACAATAACTTCCTGGTTCTGTGTGTGTGTGTGTGTGTGTGTGTGTGAGTGAGTGATTGAAAGAGAAAAGAGGAGGAGCACAAACACAAAAAACGATGAAACTTCTCTGTTAACCGTTTCATCTCTGTTTACTTTATGCATTTGTTCAGACATTAATTTATTCACACTTTTATGAAATTCTACAGACACGTGAAGCAAAACCTAGAACCTCTGCCTCTGTCAGTGAATTATATGTAACCATTTTTTTCCTAGTAATTTTAAATAGTTTGCTCATACAATTATATACATAAATAAATCTACTTGAAGTGGATGATTCCATATGGTGTTTTTGTTTTAAAGTTTAAAAAGAAAAGACACAATATAGTGGACACAATACTTTTGTCAAATTTATTTAATAAGAATGCATTTAATATGTGGGTTTTAATAAAAAAAAAAAAAAAGAGTAACATTTTTACATGAGTAAACAAATGCATGTTAAAAAAATCTAAAATCCAAAAGATTTTTAAAATTTGACCAGAGACACAATCACTGTTAGTCTCTCTGTCCAAACATTTACTCAGGCGTCACTAACTCTCCTGTTCTCTCCTTTTCATGTCGAGCTCAGAAAGAAAATTATCTAGGTGGACTTACTTATGAATCAAGAGCTATGGAAATCAAAGTAATGATATTTTATTTAAAGTACCACACACACACACACACACACACACACACACACACACACACACACACACACACACACAGAGTTATTCTAATGATTGTAGGTAAATAGACAGAGACAGATTAAATCAGTACTTTATCAGGACTTAATAAAGAGCTCATGTTTCTCTGTTCACCTGGTCTCTGTGTGTCTGTGTTTTTGTTAGCATTATTATGATTATTATGATTATTATGATGATGATTATTATTATTATTATGGACACAGTTTCTATTTCTGTAGAACAGATTCTGTATATATATATATATATATATATACACACACTACACAAAAGGGCTACATAAATAGCCCTTAATAACATGATTTTATTTGAAATTAATAGGATTTCCATGCCATATGTGATTTGAATGTTGTTTAATTGCTGACAGTTACATCATTCATCCATTTGTTCCCCTATAAATAATCTATTAAAATGTTGTTTAGTTTGTAATTAAACATACTGTCTTAGTGTTAGTAACCTCCAGTAGAGGTCACTGTTCTTGTCTGTTTTTTGTAGTTTTGTTGGCCGACTCAGTTTCCCAGAAGGCACCTCGGTCAGGTGATGAGTGCTCACCTGAACCGAGGTGGCTCATTAAAGTTTCTATAAATAGCAGTTTGTTCTGGGAAACTGAGTTGAGCATTATTTGTTTGTTGGTATGTTTGTGTATGTTTTGTTTATAACGCCATGTGGGCATTCCTTTTTTTGTTTCTTTAAGTTTACATTTGGTTTGTTTTGTAACCTTTGTTTTCAACAGGGCTCTTATTAGTTTTCCTTATATCCTGTGTGTAAGTGGGTTCATGGAGCTGTCCTGTTTCATGTTTAGTAAGGCTGTGTCTCCTGTTGTGTAAGTACTGTTATGTGTCTCCCCAGTGTCAGTCTTCTCATGTAGTTCTTTGTCTGTTTAGTTTTGTGTAGCCACATGAGGGCCTAACTGCTAGCAGGGTTAGCCGCTAGTAGGCCTTGGCTGCTAGTTGAGGTAGCCTCCAGTAGGCTAGCCTCTAGTGGGATTGACTGCTAGTAGTTCTGGTCGCTAGTAGGTTAGCCGCTAGTTTGGAATAGCCTCATGTGTGCTTTGCTTCTTGTGTTCTGTTTCCCTATTAGGTCAGTACTAACCTGGTTAGCCACTAACTCCATTAGATACTAAACCGGTTAGTTCATCATTCCTTGCATCCCGTATTCCATGTAGCTACTAACCTCACTAACCACTAACCCATCTAGTCTCTGTGCCCCTGATCCTGTCTCTGTGCTCCTGGTCCTGTATCTACTCTCCAGTCCTGTCTCTCCAGTCCTGTCTTATCTCTAGTTCCCCTATGTGTCTTTAGTTAGCTCCAGCATGTTTCCTTATGCCAGTTCCCCTTGTCAGCTCCTAGTTCCCGTGTCAGCTCCTGGCTCCCTGTGTCAGCGCTCAGTTCCCTGTATTAGCTCCTTCCTTGTGTTTGCCCTGAGCCCTAGTTTTAGTTTGAGTTTGTTTCTTTGTTTGTTTGTGTAAATAAAGACACTTTCTGTTTGAAAACCCCTCTGCCTTCATACCTACCCTACATGCCCACGGCAACTACATCAGCCGGACTCGCCAGTACCACCACCTAGACCATGACAGAATGCTCGACCCAACAAGGGCGTAGCAGAGGGGGGCCCCCCGGGAGACACTTTTTTTTTGGGGGGGGAGGCTGGGACTGGGACCGTAATGCTGGGGCAAGCAGGCTGAGGGTAGTTGGTTTGCCCTACAGCGGAACTGTGAAAGGTCCCACTACCTTCATCCAAGGCCTCACGGGGAGGCGCCAACCTTCGTCTCCGAGCCTCACACACACATTAATGGATTGGGAATGACTCCTGTCTGGCTCACAGATTACATAAATTGTCTGAATAATGGATTACATTTTTGAAAAAGTAATTGAGCACTTGCACGGCAGACCTAATATGTTAGATTACTCGTTACATCAAAAAAGTAATCGGAGTACTCTAACAAAGTTACGCATTACACCCAACACTGATAGTTACTCAGCACATTTATGTCAACATGGCAAATTCAATCATGTTTAAGTATGCTGTTTTGTTTGTGCAGTACTTTTAATACTTTTTTTTTTACCTTTTATCATGTACTTATGGTTAGTAATGTTTACATTTGAACTTGAGTCTTATTTTTTAACAAAACTATGCAGCGTTATGCTGCTAATTAAACTGCCTGCCTCTAATGCTGTAAAACATGACTGGAGCTGTACTGTACTAGATGACTGGAGCCATGCTCTCTGCGGTTTTACTGCTGCCGGATGCACAGCTAATGTATTAACATTTTTCAAACTTTCCACCTGTTGCATCCTCAGTGTTTAATGATGTTAAAAATATGCAGTTAAACAGTAAGCGGGAGGTTAAATGCCATAACTTTACTCTTTTATTTCCTTTCCTATTGCACATCATGCAAAACCAGTGTAAATGATAGTTTTTTTTTTTTATATATATATTTCTAGTTTAATTATATTTTATTCTAACTTTATACTGTAGGTTTGTACATTCATCACATTTTTTTTCTTCTTAATGCATTTTTTCTTTATTTAAGTAAAATATTTTCTATTTTAAGTCATGAACAGTTGTATGAGCATTTCACTGCATAATATAGTGTATGGATTGTATACATTGTTGTCAGTCTTTCGGCAGCTCTTAAGACATCACCACAGTGGACCATCCCATCCACATAGCAACTTGGCACAGGGTTTATGCTGGTTGCTCTTCCTGACGCTACTATTTTTAATCTATTTTATCCAGGCTTGGGACTGGGACTGCATCTAATGGCTTTGGTTTGGGCAGTTTTGTGGGAATTGAACCCAAGCCTTCTGCATGGCAGGTGAGAAACCTCCCACTAAGAAAGAAATGCCTGTATGGTTGTGTACATGACAATTTTATTGATGACTCCACGTCAGATCATAACACTGCCTCCAGAGGCTTGTACAGTGGACACTATGCATGACTGAATGTTCATTGCTTCATGCGCCTCCCTTCTTATCCTGACACACCCATCAATTTGGGATAGGCTTAGTATGGACTCATCAGTCCACATTAACTTTGTGTATTGCTCCAAAGTCCAATCTTTAAGCTCCCTAACAAATTCAAGTGTTTTTTTTTTCCCTGATGAGTTTCATAAACAAGTGTATTTTTTTACCAAGTATCATTAGAATCATTAAAGTGATCTCCATTCATTGTTTTTTAGTTTTTTGACCACATTTCTCCCACAAATTTGAAAGGTCTGCACAGTCCATCCAGGTATTAATAATGTGTTAGGGTTTTCAACCCAATTCTAGGAATTTCAAATCATTTTAATTGTTTTGTGCTTGATTAATAATTTGACCCTTTTAAAATCTCCTTCCTCTGGTCCATGTTGAGTGTGGTACATACCATGTCACCAAACAACACAGTGACGACCTGGAGCCCTATATATAGGCCCACTGACTGATTACAAGATTGTAGACACCTGTGATGCTAATTAGTGGACACACCTTGAATTAACATGTCCCTTTGTTCACATTATTTTCAGTATTTTCTAGGGGTACCATCATTTTTGTCCAGGCCTGTTCCATGAGTTTATTTTTTTTATAATTCTGTTGAAGCGTGGTTGAAAAGCAATGTCTGACTTTCATTGGTTAACATTCATAGAATTCTTATTTATTATTACTTTTGTCAGATTAAAGTTATTTCTGTGACCATTGTGAGTTTTTCTTTCATTGACCGAAGGGTGCCAACAATTTTGTCCACGTGTGTATTAAATCACTTAAACAATTTTGCAAACCACATGCAACAAATCAAACAGGAGCGTGACAGCATTTTACGTTTTTTTTTTTTTTTTACTGTGTATATGGGCATCATGTCTTTAGCAATATAATAGGACACAACATCAGTAATATCTTTTCATCGAGGCTCTTATTATATGGTATACAGTGGGGAAATGTGCTCGCTTTTTTTTTTTGGCTTTTAGCCACTGTTTTGTCTTGTTTAGCTCGCATCGCCAAACACAACGCCGATTCAACAGTATGGCTCTGTTTGAGGTGTGTGAGGAAATTAGCTTCCTGAAGAGTGATCAGATGAATTGCATAGTCCTTCTTTGCTATGAAAGTTAACTTAACCCGGAAAATAACTTTCCACTGCGTTTCATTGCTGTCATTAAAGGAGCTGCTGAGATCATTTCAGTAATCGTCTTGTTAACTCAGGTCAGAATGTTGACGAGCACAAGGCTGGAGATCATTATGTCAGGCTGATTGGGTTAGAATGGCGGACTTGACATTTTAAAAGGAGGGAGATGCTTGAAATCATTGTTCTTTCATTGTTAACCATGGTGACCTGCAAAGAAACGCGTGCAGCCATGATTGCGTTGCATAAAAATGGCTTCACAGGCAAGGATATTGTGGCTACTAAGATTGCACCTAAATCAACAATTTATAGGATCATTAAGAACTTCAAGGAAAAAGGTTCAATTCTTGTTAAGAAGGCTTCAGGGCGTCATATTCTCATATTCTCGGACTGGGGCAAAGTCATATTCTCGGATGAAGCCTCTTTCCGACTGTTTGGGGCATTTGGAAAAAGGCTTGTCCGGAGAAGAGAAGGTGACGCTACCATCAGTCCTGTGTCATGCCAACAGTAAAGCATCCTGAGACCATTCATGTGTGGGGTTGCTTCTCATCCAAGGGAGTGGGCTCACTCACAATTTTGCCCAGAAACACAGCCATTAATAAAGAATGGTACCAAAACACCCTGCAACAGCAACTTCTTCAAACAACAGTTTGGTGAAGAACAATGCATTTTCCAGCACGATGGAGCACCGTGCCATAAGGCAAAAGTGATAACTAAGTGGCTCGGGGACCAAAACGTTGAAATTTTGGGTCCATGGCCTGGAAACTCCCCAGATCTTAATCCCATTCACAACTTGTGGTCAATCCTCAAGAGGCGGGTGGACAAACAAAAACCCACCAATTCTGACAAACTCCAGTCGAATTGCAGAGGTCCTGAAAAAGAAAGGCCAACACCGCAAATACTGACTCCTTGCATAAATGTCATGTAATTGTTGATATAAGCCTTTGAAACATATGAAGTGCTTGTAATTATATTTCAGTACATCACAGAAACAACTGAAACAAAGATCTAAAAGCAGTTTAGCAGCAAACTTTATCAAAACTTGTCATTCTCAAAACTTTTGGCCACGCTACAGTTTTTAACATTGTATTATTATATTAAGTATTATTTCTGACCATTTCAAATAAAAATATCCTAGTTCACTTTACTTTTTAAACTTTATTCAGATAACTTTTCATAAGTTGGCTTTTTTTTACAGTGTATAGTCACAGCACATTCACAGAGACTTTGGATGTTCCACAACACAATAAAAACGTGTTTAATTGCTGATATGTTGATGTTCTCCTAACTTAAACAGAGGTTTATTAAACATTACTTGAAGGATTCTTAAGTGTCAGGGTCAGTGGTTTGTAACAGTCAGGCATAAAGTTGTCTAATATCTTCAGGACAGAGGAGTTAATACTTTGTGCTTGGTCAGTAACAATGAGTTGAATATGGACTCATTGTGGAAGGGAACGTCTGTTTACAGTAAGCAAAGTGAGCTTCTGGTAGAGAATGTTAAAATGGTCAATGGTCAGACTTGAAAAGTTTACTATTTGTTGCAGTAGAGAGACAGCTATAGACAGAAGTTGAACTTGAGCCTGATCATGTTCGCATCACATGTATGCACTGAATATGCACTGAATGTATTTGGAGGAAAAAAAGCCAGAATGAACATGTGATCTATTAGTTATTTAATGTTAATAAGGCATTGTTTAATAAGTATCAGAAAGCCTGAACCACATAACCCCCGGCCCCAGTATTTGATCTTACAGAACAATAATAAGGATCTAACTGTATTTGTCACATTTAAACATCTACTTTTTATTCGTCTAAGAGTTTCAAAAATGTAAATGTAAAGTAACCTTAAAGTGAAGCCCATGCTGAGCTCTAAGGATGAATTCCATCACATCATATTTGATATTTAATGATATTATTTGCTCTTGAATGGTTGTTGTGTTAAATTAATGAGCTGTGCATATGGAAGGTGTGCTAATGAGGCAGGCTACTAAGGAAAAATGTTGCAATGTGCAGAAAAATACAAATAAAAACACTGCGCACTTTAATCTGGATCACACAATCTCACAGATGTAGCACCGAACAAACAGTAGAGTCTGAATCCAGCGTACAGAGGCTGAGTGAACGCGGTGTGGACTCTGTGGAGGAGCTTCATGGTGTCAGAGACGCTGTAGAAGGACAGAGTTCCTGCGCTGTGATCCACATACACTCCTATTCTGGAGGATGATGGAATGCCAAGATCAGTCTCAATGTCATTGTGGTAGAATGAAAGAGAAGATGATGAACCCACCAAACTCCAGGACTGATCGTTGTGTCCAAACCCACACCCATCAGCATGTCCTTTCCTGTAGATGTCTTTATATGAGACTGAAATTGAGTCACAATTAGCACAAGTCCACTCCACCTCCCAGTAACAGCGTCCACACACACTCTCCTTACACAACACCTGAGGCCAGTAATCAAATCTCTCCGGATGATCAACATATGTCTGTACTTTTTTACTGGCTGTCACCGCTCTGTTCTTCTCAGACAGAATGAGGTGACGATGTGCCGTGTTGGGATCCAGAGTCAGATGACAGAAATCTAAAATAGAAGAGAAAAACAAACTGAACAATGTGAACATGTTGGGTTTAATTCAGAATGGGTTTGTTGGGTTTAATACAGAATACTGTATATTCATGTGGAGAGTGAGACAGCTGTCTGTGTGCGCTGATATCTGAGGGAGAAATGCCATAAGATTAGATAGAGATGAGGTGACCAGGGAGTAAATACCCAAATATTGAGGTGAATTCCAAATATTTAAAGAAATGGCTCTTATTTTATTATCATTTTAATGTCTATCCTCTCTTAAAATTTGATCTGCTTTTTGAACTAAACAATATTTAATGAAATTAATATACTGTAGATAAATGTGTGTGTGTCTCTGTGCGTACATTTCAGAAAATCTTCTCTGCTCTGTAGCTCTGATGGTGAAATGATCTGATCTACTGCAACTGTAGAGAGACAAAAACCTTGTAATTTACACACGTAGTGTATACTTATTAAAGTGTATAATCTACTATATATTTGCTGAATTCCTCCTCACAGAATTCCTCAAATCTCTTCTTCAGATTTGTGAGAGAATTCCTCACTCCATCAAATGAGAGATGTTGATGGACAGGAAGGCTGCAGTGGTCATCACATCCAGCAGAAACACAAAGAGACTGGAAACTCTAGAGAAAAATAAGACAAAATACCAAGAGGAACCAATGATCTCATAAGAAATTAGACAGCTGTGTGTGTAGGACAGACAGTGAGTGTTACCTGGAGGAACTGGATGTGATCGTGTGTGTGTGAAAGCTGCTCCAGCTCAGTGAGTCTCCTCTGAAGATCAGCAATCTCCTGCTCCAGTTGCTCCAGGAGTCGTTCAGCTCGACTCAGTTCAGCCTTCTCCTGAGCTCTGATCAGCTCCGTCACCTCCGAGCGCTTTTTCTCCATGGAGCTGATCAGCTCAGTAAAGATCCTCTCACTGTCCTCCACTGCTGTCTGTGCACTCAGCTGTTACACACACACACACACACACACACCTGGAACAATAAGCCGTTGGCATGGCTCACACACCTGGAACAATTTTATTCTCACTGTTTAAAATGAACTAGACCAGGGATTAAATGTTCTCGGGCCTTAATGTAAAAATTACTCTAAAAGACTCCATGTTGTCTATTTTGTGTGCGCTTCTTGGAGCAACTCTGTCTCACCTTTATAGTGTTCACAGCCTGTTTCAGCTCCTGCATCTTCTTCTGTTTCTCCTTAATTCTCTCCTCGGATTTCTTCTGCTCCTCCTTTAACTCACTCTGAGGACAAAATAATTCCAAGCAGGTGTTATTAAAGTATGAGCAAATTACTTACATATTAACTCCAAGTACCATCATGTTTCTCATAGCTATGAATACTAGTTTGCTATGAATTGTTAGTTTGTTTGCTGTGTGTGTGTGTGTGTGTGTGTGTGTGTGTGTGTGTGTGTGTGTGTGTGTGTGTGTGTTGTAGTTGGGTGTCCTTGTTAGTTAAGTAGTATAATAAGCTCCCATATTTAGTTTCTTCTTGCTTTACATTATTTACATTTAGTAGGCTTGATCTTGATTTTTTTTCCGTTCATGTTTCTGTCATTAAATGTTTTAATAGCTGTGTTTATACCATGTCCACAACCACTAATTCATTACAGTATAGACATACATCGCTGCATATAGAATGGGCTTCCCTTAGGGGGGACAACCTTTGCTAGGTGTGTAGCGCCTGCGGGAAAGAAGAAAGTGAGATCATGCAGTGGAGTTGATGCATGAGCTCCAAGAAGAAGGTGCAATGCTCACTACCCAGCTACCCATTCAGAATTTCAGTCAGTATTTTTTAAAGGCAGTCTAATAAACCCTGCTATACTTTCTAGCCCCTCTGAAAGCCCTGAGAACCTTCTAAAAAGTCTTGAGAAAACTGCTTCTTGAGAACCTTGTTCTGCTTCTAGAGCGTCTTCTTACGCTTCCCGAGAGCCATTTTAGCCACGTTATGCTTCCCAAGAGCTTGGAAATATACAGTATGTAGATTTTTAGGATCTGAAATACTCCCTGTCAGCCCAGATTTGCCTGACCTTGATGCCCTGTACCACACCCAGCTCTGTCTCAGGCAGATACCGCACAATTGGCCAACACCTTCCTCTGGGACATGCCACCATTTCCACCACTGTCTGGGTTTTAGAGTGGTACACTGCCTGTGAGAACATCATACTCACTTTCACACGGATTTGAGAACATTGTGTTTGCCTTGTAGCCCCATTCAACAACATTATGCTTACTCTGTTGCCCAGATGCAATATTATTATGGTTGCTTCACTGCCAGGGTTCAAAGGGTGCTATGTGTGAAAGCACATGGTTTGTGTTGCTTTGCTGCAATTTGCAAAATATGGGCCAAAGGCCGACTGCGGCATTTAACACAATTATACTGCACAATACACATACCAGATGATAAAAAAACAACAACTTTTAGATGGTTCGAAATTACATCCGTAAAAGTGACCGAACTTCATATCCAAAGGAGGATTTGCAGAAAATGCCCTTCACTATTGTACCATAGCACATTACCTCCCTGTCATGGAAACAAATAATCGTGACACAACAAAGATCTATTTTGGCTACACTGGAAATAGACAAGTTCTCAGTCAAGCCTTGGAGACAGATTTGGTTAACTATTGTATCAAGGCAGCTAAAATTGTCCAGGGAATAGCTATACAGTAAATAAGCCACAAGAACTTGCATAGCAAGTGAGCAAAGTCAGGGCCAAAGAATTCATGAAACGACACAATGATTTGATCATTCAACAGCCTGAACCTACATCAATCCAGCGGATAAATAATTTAAATCCATACAATATGGGACTTTTCTTTGACAACCATGAACTGCCATTGAACACCACTGAACTGGACCTGGAGTCTCCTTGACATCCCAAGAGCTCACTAATGCTCTTGTAGCTGAATGAACACAAATCCTACAGCCGCGTTCCAACATCTAGTGGAAAGCTGTGTGTGTGTGTGTGTGTGTGTGTATGTTTGTGTTAACCTGCCTCATCTTGTCATAATTTGATGTTGGCTCAAAATGTTCACTAACTGGTCAAACCACAATGTGACATTCAGTGAGAGTAAATTAAACATTATATTAAGCAGGACACATAATCTTTATTTAATCTGACCTGTTTCTCAGCACTTTCTGCTGCGGCTGTGACGGTGTCGTGCCCTTTGTGATCATTCATTGTACACAAATAACAGATGCAGGTTTGATCAGTACGGCAGTAGATCTCGATCAGCTTGTTATGTTCAGAGCAGATCTTCTCTTGGAGTTTTGCTGAAGCTTCGATTAATGTGTGTTTTTTCAAAGCAGGAACTTCCAGATGAGATTTTAGATGCGTTTCACAGTAAGAAGCCACACACGTCAGACAGGACTTGACAGCTTTGTGTTTCCTCCCGGTGCAGGAATCACACTCCACATCTCCAGGTCCAGCGTAACAGTGAGCAGGAGAAGCAGCTTGGACTTCAGTCGTCTTCTTCAGTTTCTCCACCACTTCAGCCAGCATGTTGTTTCTGCGTAGAACAGGCCTTGGAGTGAAAGTGTCTCTGCACTGAGGACATCTGTAGACGCCCTTCTGATCCTCCTGATCCCAGCAGCCATTAATACACACCTTACAGAAACTGTGACCACAGGAGATAGTCAAAGGGTCCTTCAGGAGATCCAGACACACTGGACAGATGAACTGATCCTGATCTATTGAAATACTGGCCTCAGCCATTTCACTGAACTTACACACTAAGATAGAGAGAGAGAGAGATCAGTTTTGTTTTCTCTACAATTGGGAGTTAGTTCCTGGTCCTCTTTGTGGGTGTGTTTATGTGTGTGCGTATGTGTGTGAGTGTAAGTGACCGAGGGAGCAAGAGAGAGAGAGAGAGAAGCACAACTATAGGCAGGTTGTGGATACTCCTCTGTTAACTATTTAATCTCCCTTCACACAGATCAGGCATATTTATACTCATTAACATTAAAACCAATTGATTTAGATGACCATAGTGTAACTGAGGCATGTCTGGCCCCTCTGGGAGTGGCTCAGCCGGGCCACTGGGCGTCTCCTCTGGTGATATCACCTTGTGATTCTACTTAAAACTTGAGGGTGTCATAACATCCTTACTGCACATATCTGGTCAGCCAGGAATGAACCCAGGAAATCGTTTCTTCTTTTTTGTTTGGTTGTTTTCTTGTTTCTTGTTTCGGCTTCATTAACTAGTGGCTTACAGTATGTGTGTATCTGGGTCTAAAATTCCTGTCTAGCAGGAAGTGAAGCTAGTGATACAAAAGAGCAGGTATTTCAGCAGATATAACGGGATGTTGTGTCCTTTTTGGACTGTTTATTGTTATATTTTGCAGTTAAGATACCACAACAAATAAACAACAACAACAACAACAACAAAAAGTCAATAATCTGGTGATCCAGCAAGGGGAGATTGTCAGGACAGCAGAGAGACATATTATAGTCCCTAATCAGGAAATAAGCCAAAAGAAGTGGAGAAAAAGCAGAAGATGAAGATGGCAAATTATAAGATGAGACTAAGTGCTGTATAACAAGCAATAAGGAATAAAACATTCTTGAATCAATACATCAATCAATCAATCAATTCATTCATTCATTCATTCATTCTTCTATACTGCTCATCCTGTGTTCAGGTGCCTGGGGTCTAGAGCAATTCCAGCAGACTTAGGGCATAAGCAGGGTAGATGATTCAATTAAATTCAATGCAATTCAAATGTATTTATTACTTCACCGTCAACAAACCTGAGTGACCAATGAGAACTGGGAAGAAAGCATCTAAATATACCACTTCACCATAATACTCTATGTCCATGAGTCCCCCAGATCTGCTCCTTTTTCTCAGGCAAATCTATTCACAAAAATGCTTGGCTAAATAAATATTTTTTAGTCCTGCATCATTTTGTAGCAGGATGAGCTGGGGCCTCAGTTTTGTCATCTTTGTTAGTTGGGTGATGAGGGTGCCTTATTTACAACAGTTTGTGCTACAATCATTTTATATGTGCTGCCATCACCTCGGTTGGACTTCCTGTTAGCTTGATAAGGTCTGGGACATCATTCCAGATGCTAGCCAATCCACTGGCATGTGGGATATTATAAAGGTAAGGCGAGAGTTTTCCCTCTTATGTAGAGCGCATGCCCCCTTTTTGCTGTGCACCTTTTTGCTGTACTCCCTCTGGACTCTTTAATAGTGAGGTCTTTTGCTGTACATACAACTTTTGATTTCGTTTCGCGTATGAACACTATACATGATTTCCTCTTTGCGACTATGGATTAGGGCACTTATTGTTATTTGTTACAGTTTCCACCTAGACTTGAGTGTAATTTCAAACAACATTGCCTTACATTGTCAGTAAGTGGCTTGTTTTCTGTAATTTCTATTTTGTACATTATTGTTCTTTGTGGTATGCACATGTTCATTTCTTTCACTTTGACCATAGGAACTATAGGGTGGTGTAGACTCATGCATGAACACTGCTGCTTTGCCTCACTGCTGCTTTGCATGAACGTTCCTGTTTTGCCTGTTTTGAACTGCTGCTTTATTGCTGTGTTGCGTTATTGGTGTTTTGCTGGATTGGTATTTTGCCATATTGCTGCTTCAAATGCACCTTGTCTGATTTTAAATTTAAGAGTTGTTTCCTCTCTCTCTCTGTCTCTCTCTCTCTCTCTCTCTCTCTCCCTTTCTCTCTCCTCTCTGTGTGTGTGCACATGCGCTGGGTGTGAGGAGATGGGGTAGAAGGCTGTTTGGCATCCTGCCAATTTCTGAAACACTGCCGTTTTACCCTCACTTTTTTATTATTATTTATTATTATTAATATTAATTATATTAATAATATAATTAATATAATATAATAATAATAATAATAATGATAATAATTATTATTATTATTATTATTATTATTTATTAATATTAATATTAATTAAGAAAAAAAAGACACAAGTTTAGAATGAGAAAGAGTGAGCAGGTCACCATGGCCTGAGGTTGGTGGGGAGACTTTGTCCCTCTGACATGGCTTCAGGTGTGTTCCAATAGACAGCGTTTAGGTAGAGGAGGTGCTGTTAGTGGTGGGAGAGCAGGAACATCTACTCGGCCTCCCAGATGAAAAGCAGTGATCACCAAGACAAACCTTGTGAGTGCACTCATAAAAACTGGAATAAGTGTGAGAGGAACTGAGGTCCAGGTTACCACAGAAACCCCAACAGTCAGAACATGACAAGCCTAAATAGTGACTATGTACATTCTGAGAGTACTAGGGCATAAACCTGAGGACAAGTTTTCTTGCAGAAACTCCAGCACTGAAACAATTCGGCAGTGGACTTGGTCTACATGTTTTGCTATGCATCAACTTTCAAATACACTCCATTTGAGGTCATAAGTTTGTCTCATGGAGGGAGCCATATCACTTAGAATAGTTTCAATTATGCTGGCTGGAAGACCAGCATCTTGTCCAGTTGGTCCCCCTCAGGAGCCAGATATGAAGGTTTCAGAGCTCGGCCAGTTTAAATATTGTCCCATGCCTCTGAGACAGAAGATCTCTCCTCACTGGAATCTACACTGGAATCTAGCCATCAAGGATAGATATTTTTATTTTTTATTGTCATTCCAACCATATACAGTTAGCACACAGTGAAATGAAACAATGTTCCTCCAGGACCAGGGTGCTACATACATGGAACAACATAAATTAACAACACATATTTTTTAATTTTTAAGTTAACCTAAAAAAACTATCAAATTCTATACAAAAATACACAATAGACAAAGTGCACGTGCAAATGTGCAAACAAAGAGCTACAGTACACGACAAACACAACAATGTAACACATTACATTAGTAGTAAGTACTTTTTTTTTTGATGAAGTATGAGTTGAAGTAGTGGGAAGAGCAGCAGTAAACAATTGACATTGTGACAAGAATATAGTGTGCAAATAGCAAGTGAAATAAACATTGTTCAAAAATTGCAAATAGCAGCACAGGTAGGTAGGTATGAACAAATTGAGATGGATGTATATCAGTGTGATTGTGCATGTGTGTTTATCAGTTCAGTCCAGATGTTATTTAGTTCATCTGAATTATTTATATGTCCTTGATAGAGGGAAGAGAGACCTTGATGATCTTCACATCTGTCCTCACTATCCGCTGTAAGGTCTTGCGGTCTGATATGGTGCAATTTCCAAACCAGTCAGTGATGCAGCTGCTCAGGACGCTCTCAATAGTTCCTCTATAGAAGGTGGTGAGAATTGGTGGTGGAAGCTGTGCTTTCCTCAGCCTTCTCAAGAAGAAAAGACGTTGGGCTTTCTTATGCAGAGAGCTGGTGTTGAGGGACCAGGTGAGGTTCTCCTCCAGGTGGACACTCAGGAATTTTGTACTCTTGACGATCTCCACAGAAGAGCCATCAATGCTGAGCGGAGAGTGATCGCTCCGTGTCCTCCTGAAGTCAACAACCATCTCTTTGGTCTTATCGATGTTCAGAGACAGGTTGTTGTCTTTACATCAGTCAGATAGCCTCTGCACTTCCTCTCTGTATGCTGACTCGTCGTTCTTGCTGATGAGACCCACCATGGTTGTGTCATCGGCAAACCTGATGATATGATTGGAGCTGTGTGTCGCTACACAATCATGAGTCAGCAACGTGAACAGCAAGGGACTAAGCACGCAGCCCTGTGGGGCCCCAGTACTCACTGTGGTGGTGCTGGAGGTGTAAGTCCAGGATCCAGTTCCAGAGGAAGGTGTTCAGGCCCAACAAGCTCAGCTTCCCGATCAGGTTTTGGGGAATGATTGTATTGAATGCTAAACTGAAATCTATGTACAGCATTCTGACATAGGTGTACTTCTTTTCGAGATGTGTCGGTGCCAGGTGGAGTGTGATGGAGATGGCGTCGTCCGTCGAACAGACGATACACAAACTGCAGGGGTCCAATGAGGGGGGCAGCAGGGTCTTGATGTGTCTCATGACGAGCCGCTCGAAGCACTTCATGATGATGGATGTGAGTGCAACAGGGCAGTAGTCATTGAGACAGGACACAGAAGACTTCTTCTGTACGGGGACGATGGTGGAAGACTTGAAGCATGTGGGAACGACGGCGCTGCTCAGAGAGATGTTGAAGATGTCGATGAGAACATCTGCTAATTCTGCACATTCTCTGAGCACTCCGCCTGTGATGTTGTCTGGTCCAGCAGCTTTACGTGGGTTGACTCTGCATAGAGTTTTCCTCACATCAGCCGTGGTGAGACACAGCACCTGGTCGTTGCATAGAAGCTGAACCGTGCATAGAAGCTGTTCAGCGCATTCAGAAAGGAGCCGTCACTGTCACAGGCAGGTGATGAAGATG
Source organism: Clarias magur (assembly GCA_013621035.1). NCBI lineage: Eukaryota > Metazoa > Chordata > Actinopteri > Siluriformes > Clariidae > Clarias > Clarias magur. The sequence goes on from QNUK01000218.1 coordinate 261,651, forward strand.
GTGATGGCTTCTATACCCTGCCACATGCGCCGTGTGTCACCGCTGTCCCTGAAGTGATTGTGGATTCTCTGGGCGTGTGCGCGCTTCGCCTCTCTGATGCCCTTGCTGTTCTTAGGGCCACCTTGTCCCCTGCTCTGAAGGCGGAGTCTCGGGTCCTCAGAAGTGCACGCACCTCCGCATTTATCTACGGTTTCTGGTTGGGTTGTGAGATGATGTTCTTGGAGACAGTGTCATCTGTGCACTTGTTGATGTAGCTCATCACTGATGACGTGTACTCCTCCAAGTCAGTGAAGTTGCCATAAGACGCAGCCTCTCTAAACATGTTCCAGTCAGTATTCTCGAAACAGTCTTGAAGAGCAGAGATGGCTCCTTCTGGCCTTTCACCTGCTTCAGAACCGGTTTTGAACGTCTGACGAGTGGTCTGTATGCTGGAATTAGCGTAACAGAGATGTGGTCTGAGTAGCCGAGGTGGGGGTGGGGCTCTGCCCGATTTTCACCGGGGACGTTTGTCTAAACAAGATCCAGCATGTTTTCCCCTCTGTTCACATCTAGTCAATCTAGCCTCATCGCGGTCAATCTAATGCACTGAATGCACTAACCAGCGGCCCCTCAGCGAACACGCTGTGACAATCCCAGGTATAAGTAATGTCTTACACTCACACTAATAATCTACAGAAACTGCAGTTACTTGATGTAGACCCCGGCATTAAGCGTAGAGTCGTTTTAAGGTCATCTGTGTCAGTGGTCAATCAGTGAGCATTGGACAAAGTAAGACTTTTAAAGCGCTGCATGCTGCGCTTACTCAGACTCCTCCAGCCTCTAAATCACAGGGTCCCATCTGGACTGAACTGTGGTGGAAATAAAAATACCAACTCTTCAAATAGTATCGCAATAAGAGCAGAGGTTTAATAAAACAGCACTGGGCATCTCTGTTTTGCACCCCAAAAGCGTTTGCAAGAGAGAAGTAACTGTCCCTTATCTCAAGGTGCAGATGCAGTTAATAGTAACATCTCATAAAACCGTTCCCTCGGGTGCTCATAAGCAGGGGAGTGACTCTGCTGGTGGGAAGTCTCTGTCAACTTACATAGATCAAGGCCTTTACTCCCAAAATATCTTGTTCTTTCTTGACGGTATGCACATTCCAAGTCTGCAATTATAAACGATCCTTATGTAGAGCTTTATGTAGAGCTTTAGTAAAACACTTGAACATTTAAACAGTTGATTTAAAATCTTCTACCAAGATAGATAGATAGATAGTTTGATAGATAGATAGATAGATAGATAGATAGATAGATAGATAGATAGATAGATAGATAGATAGATAAGTACTTTATTAATTCCACAGAGAAATTGTATTGTTATGGCAGCCAGTTTACAAGTAATAACAAGTATGTATGACTGTGTATGTGACTGTGTATATAAAAAGTTGAATTTGAAGTAAGCAGCAAACAAAAATTGCAAGATTTGTGATAAGGAGGGGGGGGGGGCTAAAGGTGCATAAAGGTGCATTAATGAGGTAAAAATGTGCGAAATTTAAGGTTCAATAAAGAAGTAGAAAATGCTGGAAAATACTGCTTTTATGTATCCTTGTATGATGATTTGTGTTGATGTTATATCTCCCTGGCATGGTGGTGTAGTGGTTAGCATTGTGGCCTTGCACCTCCAGGGTCCGGGATCGATTCCAGGCCAAGTTCGATTTCTGTCCCTGTGTGCATGGAGTTTGCATGTTCTCCCTGTCCTTGGTGGGTTTCCTCCGTGTACTCTGGTTTCCTCCCATTGTCCAAAGACATGCAGATTAGGCTAATTGACGTTCCCAAATTGTCTGTAGTGTGTTAATTAGTGTGTGAGTCTATGTACCTCAGGATGTGCCCTAAGCCTCCTGGGATAGGATCCAGCCTCCCCGCGATCCTATACAGGATAAAGCGGTATAGACAAAGTGAGAGTGAGTGACTAAATATAAATATGAATTAAAATTTATGTCTGGTAGCTGATCATCATTCGGAATGAACATACTGTATGGAATATTTTTACCAGATATATAATGAGGTTAAGGGAATGCTGAATAAGCAGCAAACAGACAGAACCTTATAAATTCTCAGTATTTGGTCTTACAGAATAATAATTATCTATGTGTGTTTACCACAGTTGAACATCTACTTTCTGATTGTTTGAGTTATTCAGTAATGTAAGTGTAAAGTAACCCTAAAGTATAGATTTTATCACTTAAGGGTTTTGTGAGCAGCAATGTTCAAACTCTGTCATATCATGTTTCACATCCAGATACAACTTCATGATACTTCAGTTAAGAAAAAAAAAATCATATTTATGTTTGATATTTAATGTTATTATTTGCTCTGGGCTCTTGTTGTTGTGTTAAATTACTGAGTTGTGGTTGTGCAGCTGGATTGTGTGTTAGTGAGACAGATGACTGAGCAACAATGTGGCAATGTGCTTATTCTGGATCACACAATCTCACAGAGGAATCAAACAACCAGGAGAGCCAAAATCCAGCGTACAGAGGCTGAGTGAACGTGGTGTGGACTCTGTGGAGGAGCTTCATGGTGTCAGAGACGCTGTAGAAGGACAGAGTTCCTGCACTGTGATCCACATACACTCCTATTCTGGAGGATGATGATGGAGCTCTGAGTTCAGTCTTAATGTTGTTGTGATAGAAAGAGAGAGAAGAAGAAGAAGAAGAAGAAGAAGAAGAACACTCCAGACTCCAGGACTTATCATTGCGCCCAAACACACACTCATCACACTCTCCACTCCTGCTGATGTCTTTATATGAGACTGATATGGACACAACATCGTTCCACTCCACCTCCCAGTAACAGCGTCCAAAGACATTTTCTTTACTTAACACCTGAAGGCAGGAGTCAAATCTCTCTGGATGATCAAAGTACTGCAGCTCTCTCTGACTGTATCTCACCGCTCTGTTCTTCTCAGACAGAATGAGGTAACGATGTGCCGTGTTGGGATCCAGAGTCAGATAACAGAAATCTATAATAAAAGAGAAAAACAAACTGAACAATGTGAACATGTTGGGTTTAATTCACAGAATACTGTATATTCATGTGGAGAGTGAGACAGCTGTCTGTGTGCACTGATATCTGGGGGAGAAATATATCGACATTAGATAGAGACAAGGTGACCAGGGACTTAATTAAGTGTATTCCTTAAAAATAGGTATTATGATGTTTTATCTACATGAAATTCATCTGATTGCTTCTCACTGTTCTGTATTCAGAATCTTCTAAGCTGCTTTTGAAGAAAATAGTACTCATAAACATGAAGCTGTGTGTGTGTGTGTGTGTGTGTGTGTGTGTGTGTGTGTGTGTGTGTGTGTGTGTGTGTGTGTGTGTGTGTGTGTGTGTGTGTGTGTGTACATTTCAGAAACTCTTCTCTGCTCTGTGGTTCTGGTAGTGAAAAGATCTGAACTGCTGCAGCTGTGGAGAGAAAAAAGGAAATGAAGACAAAAAGCATCATCAGGTTGTAAAAGATGGAAACAGTTTAAAGTGATACAGTCAGTTTATTCATTTGAAATCAGTATTTTAGTTAAAACTGTCTGCAGGAAGGTCAGCAGGAGCATTGCTAAGAAATCAGACTTGACAGAGCGAGTAAAGACGTCCATCATTGTGTTTCTCCAGCAGGAACAGCTCCTCTTACCATGTGGAGGGATTTTGTTGAATTCCTCCTCACAGAATTCCTCGAGTCTCTTCTTCAGATCTGAGAGAGAATTCCTCACTCCATCAAATGAGAGATGTTGATGGACACTGATGCTGGATGTCTCAAAGTCTGGCCTGCCCCATGGAGGAGACCGACGTCCAGAACCTAAAGCCTACAGAAAGCAGATTAAATGTAAAACATCGTGTGTAAACAAAGTGTTGCTGCAATTACATTTATATAAAAGAATAAAGATTTTGTAGTGCAGTGTTGCGTCTGTCAGTTTCAGTGCTTTAGCAGAATTCATGATTGTGTAAAGTAGTGGTATTTACATCCATCAGTGTCCAGTCACTGTATTTCCCATCATGCATTACATAAATCCCTCATATAGATATTGTGATCCTCTACATGAGTGAGGAGCTAATGGTGCAGAGTGGGTTTAAGAGGAGATCCAAACTAAATGAAGGACAATGAACTTTTAGGAAGAGGGGTTTAAGAGAGTGCAGCTGAGAGCTGTGTGTAGATCAGACAGTGAGTGTTACCTGGAGGAACTGGATGTGATCGTGTGTGTGTGAAAGCTGCTCCAGCTCAGTGAGTCTCCTCTGAAGATCAGCAATCTCCTGCTCCAGTTGCTCCAGGAGTCGTTCAGCTCGACTCAGTTCAGCCTTCTCCTGAGCTCTGATCAGCTCCGTCACCTCCGAGCGCTTTTTCTCCATGGAGCTGATCAGCTCAGTAAAGATCCTCTCACTGTCCTCCACTGCTGTCTGTGCACTCAGCTGTTAGGACACACACACACACATACACACACACACACACACACACACACACACACACAGGATGTAAAGCTCCTCTATCATTCCCTCTCTTACTGCGACTCTAAATGTCTCCATGTTGTCCATGTTGTGTGTGTTTCTAGGAGCAGCTCTGTCTCTGCTCACTGCTCACCTTTATAGTGTTCACAGCCTGTTTCAGCTCCTGTACCTTCTTCTGCTTCTCCTGGATTCTCTGCTGGGATCTCATCTGCTTCTCCTTTAACTCACTCTGAGGATAAATCAATTACTTCCATCAAATTATAAATCATGAATGGATGATATGTAGCAACTGCAAGTATTGGAAACGCGTTCATCATCTCTGAGCATGACGTGAGGAGAGCCTTCAGGAGAGTGAATACCAGGAAAGCAGCAGGACCAGACGGCATCTCAGGTCGAGACGGCATTCTCAGAGCATTCGCAGAACAGCTAGCAGCTGTGTTCACAGAGATATTCAACCTCTCCTTATCCCAGTTGGTAATCCCCACATGCTTTAAAGAATCCTTCATTGCTCCTGTCCCTACGAAACCTCTAGCCCTCACCTCAGTAGTGACAAAGTGCTTTGATTGCCTAGTCAGAGACTTCATCATTTCTTCACTACCCAGCACAATTGACCCTTTACAGTTTGCTTACCGTCCAAACCGCTCTACGGACGATGCCATCTCTCACCTCCTCCACACATCTCTCACTCACCTGGACACTAGGAAGGGGAATTATGTTAAAATGCTCTTTGTCGACTACAGTTCAGCATTTAATACCACAATTCCCTCCACACTCACCACCAAGCTGGAGGACTTGTGACTCAGCCTATCTCTGTTTGAGTGGATCAGTAAGGATGGGCGGACATGTCTCAGCCTCCCTCACTTTCTGCACTGGAGCCCCCCAAGGTTGTGTTTTGAGCCCACTGCTGTACTCATTGTACTGCACGTATGACTGCGTTGCCACTACCAACTCCACCACCATCATCAAGTTTGCTGACACACCATTGTGGTGGGCCTGATCACTGACAACGATGAGTCCTGGAGGAAACCTGGAGAATTGGAAATTGGAAATCTGGAGAACAGGTGCCAGAGGAACAATCTCCTTCTAAACATCAGCAAGACAAAGGAGTTAATAGTGGACTTTAGGACAAAGCAGGAGAGGAACTACCAGACCCCTGTCATCCACCGCAGCTTAGTGGAGAGAGTAAACAGTTTCTTGTTCACATCACGCAGGACCGGTCATGGTCCTGTCACATCAACACCATGATGAAAAAGGCCTGGCAACGACTCTACTACTTTAATTTGAGAGGCATTAGAATGCTTTCCAGAGTGCTCAAGAACCCTATATATATATATATATATATATATATATATATATATATATATATATTATTTATTTATGTTTAGTTTTATCTTCAATAGATATATTTCTCCTCAGCGAAAGTTCTTTTCTATATTTTATTTATTATTTCATTTCATATTTATTTCCTAGTAATCATAGGATTAATAAGCATTTAAGCATTTCATTGCATATCATACTGTGTATGAATGTGTGTGTGACAGATAAAATTTGAATTTGAATTTGATATACGTACAGTAGCGGGCCAAAAACTCACTGGAGCCTATTCTAGGAAACTTAGGGGTACATCCTCTACAGGATGCCAATTCATCACAGGGCACACACATATACACTTACACACACACACACTTTGGGCAATTTGGAAATGCCAATTTGCCAAATCTGCATGGCTTTGGACCATGGGACGAAACCGGACTACCTAGAGACAACCCACCAAACACGATGCAAACTCCACGCACACAGAGGCGGGAAACAAACCTGGGTAGGAATCAAACCCGGACCCTGTAGATGCAACTCGACAGTGCTAACCACTAAGCCACAGTGTCGCCTGTTAGGGGGACAGAATCTCTTTTTCACCAGAAAGGTTACATTTTTCTAGGGAGCTAGAAAAGATTGGAATTTGGAGCAATGAATAAAGGTCATGTGGGCTGACCATAACCCCATTAAAAGTCTTTGGAATCCGCTGGTAAAGACTTTGGAGTGGTTTGAGTATTCTGCCATCAATACAAGACTTTACACACATATATTTTAATATGGTCTATAATGGCAATGGAATGCCAAGCATGTGCTATAATCAAAGCTAAGGGCGGGCCAATGAAGTCTTAATGTGTGACTTTTGTTTGCCTGGGTGGTGTATTACTCTTAGATAGAGAGCTACAGATCAGGTTTTCTCTTGTGGATGGACTAGTTTAGTTGAAATTGCACTCATCTGATCTGATCATGACAAGCACTGTGTACAGGCACATTACTAAATACATAATTGTAATAACACTATGTTTTACAAACAGATTTTTACTCTTGAATCAAAATTTTAACGAAAAATTAAACCAGTTAAATCAAAATACCTGTTTCTCAGCTCTTCCTGCTGCAACTGTTACAGCATCATGAGAAGTATGTTTATCCAACATGCACAAGGAGCAAATACATCTTTGATCAGTACGGCAGTAGATCTTCAGCATTTCGTTATGTTCAAAGCAGATCTTCTCTCGTAGGTTTGCCGAGGCTTCAATTAGTGTGTGTTTTTTTAAAGCAGGACTTTCCAGATGAGGTTTAAGATGAGTTTCACAGTAAGAAGCCAGACACATCAGACAGGACTTGACGGCTTTGTGTTTCCTCCCGGTGCAGAAATCACACTCCACATCTCCAGGTCCAGCGTAACAGCGAGCAGGAGAAGCAGCTTGGACTTCAGTCTTCTTCTTCAGTTTCTCCACCACTTCAGCCAGCATGTTGTTTCTGCGTAGAACAGGCCTTGGAGTGAAAGTGTCTCTGCACTGAGGACAGCTATAAACTCCACTCTTATCCTCCTGATCCCAGCAGGCATTAATACACACGTTACAGAAACTGTGACCACAGGGGAGAGTCACCGGATCCTTCAGGAGATCCAGACACACTGGACAGATGAACTGATCCTGATCTACTGAAATACTGGCCTCAGCCATTCTCCTGAACTCACACACTGACAGACAGAGAAAGAGAAAGAAAGAGATCAGTATAGTTTTCTAAAAAGATGAGTTACTTCCTGGTTCTGTGTGACAGAGAGACAGGAGGAGCCCAAACGCTAAGAAGTCGAGAAAACTCATCTGTTAACTGTTTCATGCCCCTTCAGTGCATAAATATAATATAATAATAACTCTGTATAATTTCATGAAATACACATGGATTATCCATGTTTTTTACTGATATTTCGCCAGAAAACAAAATCTTCTACAAGTGACATTGTGGATTTCAGAAAGGTCTTTTTGATGGTTCTTCACGTCCTCGGAGCAACATTTATTAGAACCTTTCGGGTTCAATTAATACATTTCAGGACATATTCTTAAAGGTTCATTAGAGTTTAGTAAATGTTTAACAGACCCTGATTACCAAAGTACAAAGAATTGGTATTACATTCGTCAAGTTTTATGAAGACAAATATTAATGATAGTATTCCCAACACATTTTATACTTCAGTAACATGAATTGCAAACAAATGTTGCTCGCACAGAAGCAGCCCGGTAAGAAGGTTGAGCGGTAACGCAATCGTATTTATCCCAGTCTTATTCTGAGGTTTTCATGCATGAATTCAAGAAAATTAAAACAATAAAAGAGGAAAATAATAAACAAAGCGACTTACAAAAAAAAAAAAAAAAACACAATATCATGCATTACTTTTTAATGATTGTGTCATATCTGTATTACTTATTATAGGTTTATAGGTGATATAAATATCTCAAAACAAAGTGTTTTCATGTTAATAGTTTTAACCACATGTTTTATGAAAATAAAGCATTAATATTTTAATTTGCTTAATTATATTGATTTGTTTCTAATGTGGCATGCACCCAAATCTCCTATTGCTCCTCGCTCACTCCGGAGTTTACTAGGTAGGCGGCCTCCCCTTCTACAGGTTTGCGAGGGGCCCCTGGGCTGTGGAAATGGGTGATTAATCCGCACTAATGGATCTCAGGCTTCTTCTCAGGCTATAAAACACAGTGGAGAGTGTAGCTCGAGGTCTATTAGGCTGTCGGTCTATGTCTGCCTGGACCTGGTTACAGTCGCATGGTGGATGCTAAAAGTGCAAGGAGCGGTATGCGATGTACCTGAGACTTCAAAGGCATGGATGAAATGGTACCTTTGATCTCTGCACTGAGGATAGCCGTAAACACTGCGGAAGCTCCCGTGCCACATGAACTCTCAAACAGAGCAGAAGTTCATGACCTTGCCGCTGAAGAGAAAAAGGCTGCAGTGTGTTCCATTGAAAGGCTTCCATTCCCAGCTGGGGAAGCCACCCTGGTGAGAAGTGTCCGGGAGATACCTGCCTGTCATCGTGCTAATGAGAGCTGGAAGGAGCCGAGTAAGGAAGCTCACAGGAGATGATGCCCATATGAGCCCTCTCTGCCCACCATCACTGCTCACCAGCCTGTGCCTGCATGCCAGCAGGGCATTTCCTGTACATGCATGCTTTACTTTCCGTTTTTTCCCTTTCTTCCCCATTATTCTTAATAAAATTACACCTTTTCTGTAAGACCTCACCTCATGTCTGTGTCAGCCCAGTTATTCTGGATCACACAGCCTCACACCTGGTCCTGATTTACACCCACCAACCTTAAAGAGCACAAACCCAGCGTACAGAGGCTGAGTGAATGTGGTGTGGACTCTGCGGAGGACCTTCATCATGTCAGAGACGCTGTAGAAGGACAGAGTTCCTTAATTGTGATCAACATACACACATGTAAGGCTGATATGGTCACACCTCTTTTACTTTCCCACTCCACCTCCCAGTCCACACACACTCTGCACCTTGCTAACCACTAAACGGCAGCGCCGCCTAAAGGGAAAAGCATAACTATAGTTCAGATCAGTGCGTTGGGTTTAATTTACAGAACGTGTTTATGTGAGAGAAGAGAGAAACGACACTGTGAGAAAACTGTAATTAAAAATGAAACAAAACTCTTTGTGTGGACTCTGAACCCCAAGAGTAACCAAACCATTTGTTCAAGGTGAGGTTTCAGGTGTGGTTCACAGTAAGAAGACAGACACGGCAGAACAGGACATGTTGACCTTGTGTCTGTTGCAGAAATCAGATGCCATGGTTATGGCTCACAGGCAGTGGTTCACATCGCGTCAAAAATCCAGTATGTTTACCTTTACAGAATTTGAGAGACTTCGTTTTCCTGAGCAACTTACATAAGTGCCTTGAAGTCTGCATCGATAAATATATGCTTATATCAGTTTAATGTTTAAGAGGTTAGACTAAAAGTACAAACAGTCAAACATTATTATGATTGTTTTTATTATTTCTTTATTTATTAGTTTATTTATAGGGGCAGGTTAACCCCAAATACCTAAGAAACAGTTAGGTCTTTATGCATTGTTTAAAGATTGCCAGTGACTCAGATATACAGACATGTAGACAAAGGCCATTGCACCACCTAGGTGCCAGAAAGCAGTCTAGAGGCATGTCTGCCATGGTCCCTGAGAGATGGTGGGACCAGTACATCAGTGTTGAGATCCAGGTGGGAACATGAGTGTAGGAAAGGAGGGAGCAACTTAAATGTTATCAGCAGGAGACAAAAAAAGCTGTCTCTGTGGATTGTGCTTCTTTGAATTCAAATTGGTTGATCGGTGAGACATATATAGAAAATGTGCACTGTAGACTTTATTAGAAACCCCATTATGTAAGTAACTGGCAAATCACTTTTAGAATTTTAGGACTAGAACACAGAGTTGGAAAACAAAATAATTATGTGATTAACCATTGTTGGTGTAAAAGCTTAGTCTGATTTTTATAAAACACTTAGGGACAAGTTGCAGTATCTCATTGCTTGTTTGAAGCTGCCGTATATATCTCCATCCATCCATTCAATCAGGAACCTATGTAGTGCAACTAGAGACCGTGGAGAGCAATGGTGGTTACTATTGTATTTATTTCCGTTTTATGACTGAGATGGGATCCCCAGTCAACATTCATACATGGATCACACTTCAAGCATTTTGGAAATGGCAATTATCCTAATCTGCATGTCAGCTCTCCTTGGGTGCGGCCGCAAAGGGGAGTCATGACATTCGGTGGCTTAGCAGCTTTCCTTGGAGAGCAGGGGCCTTGATCTGAATGGAGCCCCAGGCGTGATAGTGATATCCATCCTGGATTTATGATGCCACTGAGGAGACACCCAGTACTTAGTGAACTAGGAAGGGAATGGCCCCAAAGGATATTCTTGGGATTCAGTCTGGCACATTTTAGACCATAAGCTCATATGGAAGTTTTGCAAGGATCAGGCAGCAAAGGTGTGTTTGGGAGGGATTAATGCCACTAATATGCAGTCAGGCCTCAGCCTCAGTCCTTGTGTAGTGTCCTCATAGAGACAATAAGGTAACTACAAAAAAGATGATGACTTTTGACTTGATAAAGTCCGAGTTCCATCTCTCAGTGAAGTTGAATAAGTTTCAATAAGTCACATTTCTCTTCACATCAACTAAAATGAACTAGCATCACCATAAAAGTGAGGCAGCCACTCGAAACAAAGCTAAGTGTTTCACGAATGGCCTCCAGCACCCTCGCTGGGTCAGACTAAAATTTGGGCTGTTAAGTGCAATTACAACAATGTGGAAGATTTTTACTGCTGTACTGACGGTGTGATATATAATGAATTTAATAATTGAATGTATAACAGATGATCTTTGGTCTTAAACCACAGATATAGATGTATTAATGAATGAGTTTATTTACACATATGTTACATAAATACAGTAGAAAGATATTTCTATAAATATATTGATATATATATTTTTTTCATATTTAATGGATGTAATTCCAGACTTTTACTTGATACCATCAATAATATTTTTCTTGTTCCCAGCCGGGGAAGCCACCCTGGTGAATAATATTTTTCCATCTCCTTTACCTGCAGTAGTAGTTACTAATGTGAAAAACCTGTAACATTTTTCGCCTTTTTAATGGATGAACTCCTCTCCTCGTTCTGCTGACATCCATTGTCTATCTGGACCCATTAATGATGACAATATCCTTGATAAGTTTTAGTTTGCTTTTCTTTGCTTACACTCCACAGCCATAGCGAAGCTTCTAGCTTAAAATTAACATTTAATGCATGGTGATGTTGGAGAATGTTCAGCTGGAGTTATGTTTCATATCACTGCAGCATTTGATAAAGTAAACAATAATATTTTAGGTTAGAGTCTTAGTCAGTGGGTTGCATTTTCTGGCTTGTTCTACCTTTCAGTGGCTTTCCCTCTACCTTTCAGTTGTCAAAAATTTCTTGTCAGAATGTCAAACGTTATCCTGTGGTGTTCCTCAAGGTTCAGTTCTGGGTCGAATTCTTTTTATATTGTATTTACTTGCTTTTGGTCATTTATTAAGTAATTGCTTTAAAAAAGTAACTCAAATGCAGATAATACCCTGTTATGTATTTCATTCAAATTCAGAGACTATTTGACTGTTTATATTTTATAAAAAATGAAAAGAAAATATGTCTGGCAATTTGTTACAGTTTATACAGGTTGATATAACTGACCTTTATTAATAACAATGGGTTATTTCTGCCCCTATTCCCTCTGTTCAAAAGGTGATGAGTAGTTTGGGTTCTCCGTGTACTGTCATGTAAATACACTGGTTTGTTTCAACTTGCAATGTTTTGGTCACATCTATCATTTGTTGAAAATTATTATTTGTGTAATTTTTACTGAAAAAATCCACAAAATATACCCTGGATGTCGTCCCAAGCCATTGCAGGGCACAAACAGTTATGGCCAATTTGGAAACACCAGTGATCCTAATTTGAAAGCCTTTGGACTGTCACAGCAAACCAGTTTACCTAGGAGAAACCCACCGAGCATGGGGAGAACATGCAAACTCTGCACACAGACCCAGAACAGGATTCAAATATTTGACCATGGATCTCTGACTTTGAATTTTACACAAAACACTACACAATTTATTCTGGATCACACAATCGAACCGTAGAGGCAGACCACCTGTAGAACCCAAACCCAGCGTACAGAGGCTGAGTGAATGTGGTGTGGACTCTGTGGAGGAGCTTCATTGTGTCAGAGACGCTGTAGAAAGACAGAGTTCCTGCACAAGGATCCACATACACTCCTATCTTGGTAGAGGACTGAGCACTGAGATCAGTCTTAACATTGTTGTGCCAAAAAGAAAGAGAAGAAGAACACTCCAAACTCCAGGAATGATTGTTGCATCCAAACACACACTCATCACCCTGGCCTTTCCTGCTGATGTCTTTATATGAGACTGATATGGACACAGCATCTCCCCTCCACTCCACCTCCCAGTAACAGCGTCCACACACACTCTCCTTACTCAACACCTGAGACCAATAGTCAAATCTCTCTGGATGATCAGAGTACTGCTGCTCTCTTGCACAGTATATCACCGCTCTGTTCTTCTCAGACAGAATGAGGTGACGATGTGTCGTGTTGGGATCCAGAGTCAGATAACAGAAATCTAAAATAAAAGAGAAAAACAAACTGAACAATGTGAACATGTTGGGTTTAATTCACAGAATACTGTATATTCATGTGGAGAGTGAGACAGCTGTCTGTGTGCACTGATATCTGAGGGAGAAATTAGTTAGGTCTGCATGCATGTAAATTAGAAATTAATAAGGGTGTTCCATAACAATAGACTTTGTTCTATTCACATTCTTCTCAGTGTCGTGTATCAAGTATTTTGCAAAATGCTTTTGGAGAAAATAGTACTTATAAACAATAAGCAATTATTATTATTGTGTGTGTGTGTGTGTGTGTGTGTGTGTGTGTGTGTGTGTGTGTGTGTGTGTGTGTGTGTGTGTGTGTGTGTGTACATTTCAGAAACTCTTCTCTGCTCTGTGGTTCTGGTGGTGAAAAGATCTGAACTGCTGCAGCTGTGGAGAGAAAAATGGAAATGAAGACAAAAAGCATCATCAGGTTGTAAAAGATGGAAACAGTTTAAAGTGATACAGTCAGTTTATTCATTTGAAATCAGTATTTTAGTTAAAACTGTCTGCAGGAAGGTCAGCAGGAGCATTGCTAAGAAATCAGACTTGACAGAGCGAGTAAAGACGTCCATCATTGTGTTTCTCCAGCAGGAACAGCTCCTCTTACCATGTGGAGGGATTTTGTTGAATTCCTCCTCACAGAATTCCTCGAGTCTCTTCTTCAGATCTGAGAGAGAATTCCTCACTCCATCAAATGAGAGATGTTGATGGACACGGATGTTGGATGTCAGAAAGTCCGGTCTGTTTTCCCGGAGAAACTGACGTCCAGAAGCTAAAGCCTACAGAAAGTAGATTAAATGGAAATTTGTAAAAAAAAAATAAATAAATAAAAAAAGTCTTTTCTCAATTATGCATGTGTTAGAGAGTGTGTGAGGAACAGCTGTGTGTGTAGATCAGAGAGTCAGTGCTACCTGCAAGACATAGATGTGATCATGTGTGTGTGAAAGCTGCTCCAGCTCAGTGAGTCTCCTCTGAAGATCAGCAATCTCCTGCTCCAGTTGCTCCAGGAGTCGTTCAGCTCGACTCAGTTCAGCCTTCTCCTGAGCTCTGATCAGCTCCGTCACCTCCGAGCGCTTTTTCTCCATGGAGCTGATCAGCTCAGTAAAGATCCTCTCACTGTCCTCCACTGCTGTCTGTGCACTCAGCTGTTACACACACACACACACACACACACAGGATGTAAAGCTCATCTATCATTCCCTCTCTTACTGCGACTCTAAATGTCTCCATGTTGTCCATGTTGTGTGTGTTTCTAGGAGCAGCTCTGTCTCTGCTCACTGCTCACCTTTATAGTGTTCACAGCCTGTTTCAGCTCCTGCACCTTCTTCTGCTTCTTCTGGATTCTCTGCTGGGATCTCATCTGCTTCTCCTTTAACTCACTCTGAGGACAGAATCGGTTACATTCTTGTAATTAAAGCACTGATTGCTAACTGGCTGCATGTTAATGTCAAATAAAATTGTATTCATGTTTTGAGAGCAGTAATTGTTTTGTGTTTAGGCGCGTGTGTCTCCTTCATCACAATATTCATGCAGTGTGTAACTCAGTGTTGAAGAATTTATATCTGTTTTCTGCATTGTGTATTCTTAGGTACAAATCACTAACAGACTGCTTACAGTGCTTTTACAATATATTTTGTTTCTGAGGTACAGAATGTGTACTGTATCACTGCCTCATACTAATAAAGAGAAACATTTCTCATTCTCTCCTAGCGGTTGGACCAGATTTCATTGATGATCTTTCTTTCTTTTTTTTAACCAAACAGGAAGATTTTTTAACAGCCCTTTTAAATATTATTATTATTGATATTATTAAATATTTTCTTTTTATTCTCACCTCTCCCTCAGCTCTTTCTGCTGCGGCTGTGACGGTGTCGTGTCCTCTGTGATTATCCATCGTGCATAAATAACAGATGCAGGTTTGATCAGTACGGCAGTAGATCTTCAGCACTTCGTTATGTTCAGAGCAGATCTTCTCTTGGAGTTTTCTTGTGGCTTCAATTAAGGTGTGTTTTTTTAAGGTAGAATCTTCCAGATGAGTTTTAAGATGAATTTTACAGTATGAAGCCAGACACGTCAGACAGGACTTGACGGCTTTGTGTTTCCTCCCGGTGCAGAAATCACACTCCACATCTCCAGGTCCAGCGTAACAGTGAGCAGGAGAAGCAGCTTGGACTTCAGTCTTCTTCTTCAGTTTCTCCACCACTTCAGCCAACATGCTGTTTCTGTGTAGAACAGGCCTTGGAGTGAAAGTGTCTCTGCACTGAGGACAGCTGTAGACGCCCTTCTGATCATCCTGATCCCAGCAGGCATTAATACACACCGTACAGAAACTGTGACCACAGGGGAGAGCCACCGGATCCTTCAGGAGATCCAGACACACTGGACAGATGAACTGATCCTGATCTACTGCAATACTGGCCTCAGCCATTCTCCTGAACTCACACACTGAGAGAGAGAGATCAGTTTCGTTTTCTTTTAAATTAGAACTTATTTCCTGGAGTGAGAGAGAAGGAGGAGCAGAGCTATGCAAGTGTTATGGAAGTGTTATCGGGGCTTTCAGAAAAGCAATGATGTCATTGAAACACGTCACGATCCTTCACATCCACTATACAATATTCATAAAAATGAAGGTTTTTAGAACTCTATTTCACAACAAATTCTGAAGAATTCATTTCTGTTTAATGTTTAACAAACCACAATCACCAAAGTATAAACAGTCTTTATTATTGTTTTATGAAGAAAGATTTTTAGGTTCACAGTGCCACATTTATACGGGTCCATAAGCCTTTTCCTGAACCTGAGGTGGGGAATCGAAAGCAATAACGGGTGACAGTAAGGGGGCTGCAAAAATTAGGTACAAAGTGGCTGTAGTATGCCACTAGCCCCATGAACACAGACACCTGTTTCTTGGATCCTGACTGAGGGTATATGCAGTTTGCTCCCACTTTCTTTTCCTGGGGTTTAAGAAGCCACAACAAATCCTATGGTCTCTGTAGCACTTTTTGGGGGGGTTAGTGCTTAGCCCTGTTGCCTGAATTCCTCTACCACTTCTCCATGTGATACCAGTGGTCTTCTCACATATTGAGTGAATCATAATATCATTCAATTAAATTCAATTTTATTTGTATAGCCCTTTTAACAATGGTCATTGTCGCAAAGCAGCTTTACACAATCAAAAGAATTATTTCAGTTTGTGTGGAATGTCAATGTGTGTGAATCAACATGATCAGATAGTCCCTGATGAGCAAGCCGAGGGCGACAGTGACAAGCAAAAACTCCCTGAGATATACAGTTCAGTATAACAGTTGTTAACAGACGTTAATCGATGTTAATATGGAGTCCGGGTAGGTATAGGAGGCTCAGGTAGACTTTTAGACTTCAAGTAGGAAATTCCTGTCCTGAACTAACGAGCGACTGCAGCCAAGTCCTCAGAGAAACAGCTGTCAGCAACATCAGTCGAGGCCAGGACGGTCTCCATAGTAGAGTGAAACCGTCCCCAGACACCAGACGCATCCCAAGAGACACAGACGAGATCTCCAACCAGAAGCGGGGCACCAGGATTAGTCAGACAGGTCCAGAGGGCAGAGGGGGTCTGGATCAATGGCAGCTCAGCAACGACATGTGTAGCTCAACAGAGAGAGGGGAAGAGAGAGGGGGGAGAGCAGAAGAGGGGAGATAACAGTTAGGTCTGGTGACAGTCACATAATGTATAAGGTGAAAGTATATTTAGTGCAGAGTGCAAGCAGGGACTCCGGCAGGACTAACTATAACAGCATAACTAAAAGGAAGGAGCCAGAAGGAAACACAGACATGAGGGGGAACTGAGTTGTAAAGCAACCAATCACCTCACCGTCAACAAACCTGAGTGAACAATGAGAGTGGGGAGGACAGCATCTAAACATACCAGTTCACCAGAATACTCTACGTCCATGAGTCCCCCAGATCTGCTCCTTTACCTAAGGTTAATCTATTTACAAATATGCTGAGCTAAATAAATAGGTTTTTAGCCCAGACTTAAACACTGAGACTGTGTCTGAGTCCCGAACATTAACAGGAAGACTATTCCATAACTTTGGGGCTTTGTAAGAAAAAGCTCCGCCCCCTGCTGTAGTTTTAATAATACGTGGTACTGACAGGCAGCCTGCATCCTTTGATGGAAGTAGGCGTGGCGGATCGTAAGACACTAACAGTTCACTCAAATACTGTGGCGCGAGACCATTTAGTGCTTTAAATGTCAAAAGTAGTATCTTAAAATCGATGCGAAATTTCACAGGGAGCCAATGCAGTGTAGATAAGATAGGGGTGATGTGCTCGTATCTTCTGGTTCTAGTGAGGACTCTCGCTGCTGCATTCTGTACCAACTGAAGCTTGTTTATACACCTAGTTGAACAGCCAGACAGTAAGGCGTTACAATAGTCCAATGTTCCCTTAATTCATACTACATTTTCTAATCTGTGAAAGAGAATATTATGATCAACTGCAACAAAAGCTGCACAAAAGCTGAGGTCCAGTAACACAAGTATACAGTAGTTACGAACCCTGATTAGAGGCCAATAGGAGGTCATTTACTACTTTAACGAGTGCTGTTTCTGTGCTGTGATGATTCTGACTGATCCCTTTCATGTATGTTATTTCTGTGTAGATATGAGCATAGCTGCTCTGCTACTATATTTCCCAGAATCTTAGAGATAAAGGGGAGGTTTGATATCGGCCTGTAATTTTACAGCTGACCGGGGTTGAGGTCAGACTTCTTAATTATCGGTTTAATAACTGCTAATTTAAAAGATTTTGGAACATACCCACTGCTGAATGAAGAATTAATTATTTTCAACAGGGGTTCTGTTATTTCTGGGGGGGGAGAGAAAATGTGTTTGAGAATTTCTGTTTGAGAAAATGTGTCAGTATATACGCCAGGATCGTCTCCTAAAGAGGATTCAGCTGCGGGATCGGAGTGCGGACCAGTGCAGAGCTGCTCAGGAATGGCAGCAGGCAGGTGTGAGCGCATCTGCACGCACAGTGAGGTGAAGACTTTTGGAAGATGGCCTGGTGTCAAGAAGGGCAGCAAAGAAGCCACTTCTCTCCAAAAAAAAAAAACATCAGGGACAGATTGATCTTCTGCAAAAAGTATGGTGACTGGACTGCTGAGGACTGGGGCAAAGTCATATTCTCGAATGAAGCCTCTTTCCGATTGTTTGGGGCATCTAGAAAAAGGCTTGTCCGGAGAAGAAAAGGTGACGCTACCATCAGTCCTGTGTCATGCCAACAGTAAACCATCCTGAGACCATTCATGTGTGGGGTTGCTTCTCATCCAAGGGAGTGGGCTCACTCACAATTCTGCCCAAAAACACAGCCATGAATAAAGAATGGTACCAAAACACCCTCCAACAGCAACTTCTTCAAACAACAGTTTGGTGAAGAACAATGCATTTTCCAGCACGATGGAGCACCGTGCCATAAGGCAAAAGTGAGAACTAAGTGGCTTAAGTTAAGTGCTTGTCATTATATTTCAGTACATCACAGAAACAACTGAAACAAAGATCTAAAAGCAGTTTAGCAGCAAACTTTGTGAAAACTAATATTTGTGTCATTCTCAAAACTTTTGGCCACGACTATAGAAAATTATCACATATGAAAATATTTTCAACTTAAAGAATATTAGAGTTGTGGATTGGAATTGCCATAAAATTTAAATCTGTCTCACATTAGGGTAAAAAATTAGAATTGAGTCTATTCAGGCTGGTTTGTTGCTGCTCTGGCCATGGTGTGGCTGTGTGTACATGCTGGCTGTAATTTATTTAAAAATAATAATAATAATAATAATAATAATAATAATAATAATAATAATAAGGTGACAAATAGGTTTTATATAAATGTTAAAATCTCTTATTCACATCATAAAACAAGAATTCCGTCTGTTCAAACATTTACTCAGGCTTCATTAATAAAAAAAAATGTCAAAGTAATCCAGGTGGACTTATTGATATTAAATAATAAAGATTAGAAAAAGAATAACATGCTCACCACTTTTATGTAAAAAAAAAAAGAATAATCTAACATCAGTATTCAAGTAAATAGTTTTTATCTTTATTAATATATTTTGTGTTTAATATTGTAACTGATGCAACAAAACCAATAAACAACTAAAGAATACCCAAGTGTGAGAAATCAGAACACATCTTACTATACTTCACACATTACTCTGGATCACACAATCTCACTGTTACATCTTCATCTAATAAATCAATCCTAAAGCCAGCGTACAGAGGCTGAGTGAATGTGGTGTGGACTCTGTGGAGGAGCTTCGTGGTGTCAGAGACGTTGTAGAAGGACAGAGTTCCTGCACTGTGATCCACATACACTCCTATTCTGGAGGAAGATAGATCTCCAAGCTCAGTCTCAATGTCATTGTGATAGAAAGAGAGAGAAGAAGAAGAACACCACAGACTCCAGGACTGATTGTTGCCTCCAAATCCAGCCTCCCTACCACGTCCTTTCCTGCTCATGTCTTTATATGAGACTGATATGTCCACAACATCACCGCTCCACTCCACCTCCCAGTAACAGCGTCCACACACACTCTCCTTACTTAACACCTGGCACCAATAATCAAATCTCTCTGGATGATAAGGATATTCTTGCTCTCTCTCACTGCCGGTCACCGCTCTGTTCTTCTCAGATAGAGTGAGGTTGCGATGTGCCGTGTTGGGATCCAGAGTCAGATAAAAGAAATCTAAAATTAAAAAAAGAGGGGAAAACAAACTGAACAATGTGAACATGTTGTGAATAATGAACATGAGTGAGACAGCTGTCTGTGTGCACTGATCTCTGAGGGATAAATTAGATAGAGAGGAGGTGACTAATGTGTTAGTTATTTAATTAATTTATATGTGTATTCCTTCAATGTAGACATTATTTTATTTATAGTTTTAATCCAAATGAAATTCCAGTGCTTCTCAGTGTTCTGTATCAAGTATTTTCTAAGCTGCTTTTGATAACCGTTGCACATTCTGTCGATAGTAGCCTCACTCATTCCACTCTCCATTACAATTTTCACACATGCACATATACTGTAACCTTCTCAGACAACCATGGTACAGTGGAGCCTCGGATTGCGAGTAACTCGGTTTACGAGTGTTCCGCAAGACGAGCAAAGATTTTAAATAAATTTTTACTTGAAAAACGAGCGTGTCTTGGTTTACGAGTGCCGAGTTTTTTGACACCGACACACACACACACACACACACACACACACACACACACACACACACACACACACACACACACTCTCTCTCTCTCTCTCTCACCTTTACACCCTCCTCCCCGGCTTCACACAGACACACACATTATGCTCTACACAGAAACTCTGCTCTGTCGCGATTCTTTTCAAAGGTCAAGTGCTGGTTCATTTGTTTTGTTTTTTGTTTTACTTTACAGCAGTGATTCCGTTAGTCGGCGTTAGTCTCTCATAACAGAGATTTCTTTCGAATTATGCTCATAATCCAAGGTTCCACTGAATATAATATCCTCCTTCATTGCATCCAGCTATAAGCATTTGCACTCATTGTATATAACTACTTCACTGTGTACTATTTACATATACTGTACATATAATATTTTGCACTGTGACAAATGCACTTCTGTATTTCATTGCATTGTACATGTGCAGTGAAGAAGTTGAAACTAATCTAATCAAAATAAACAAGAAGCAATTTCTTTTTGTGTGTGTGTGTGTGTACATTTTAGAAACTCTTCTCTGCTCTGTGGCTCTGGTGGTGAAAAGATCTGAACTTCTGCAGCTGTGGAGAAAAAAATAAAGAGAAAAAGCATCATCGGGTTGTGTAAAAGATGGTTTTTAAATCAATATTTTAGTTAAAACTATCTGCAAAAAGGTCAGCAGGAGCATTGCTAAGAAATCAGACTTGACAGAGCGAGTAAAGACGTCCATCATTGTGTTTCTCCAGCAGGAACAGCTCCTCTTACCATGTGGAGGGATTTTGTTGAATTCCTCCTCACAAAATTCCTCAAGTGTCTTCTTCAGATCTGAGAGAGAATTCCTCACTCCATCAAATGAGAAATGTTGATGAACAATGATGCTGGATGAGTAGTCAAGTCCAGAAGGGACACAAAGGGACTGTAGATGCTATAGAGAGAGAGAGAGAAAAAAAAAAACAATATTGAAAACAATGTTGAAGAAGAGCTGGCCCGTATTCACAAAGCTTCCTAGAATTCTCTCAGAAAGATCTTATCTTAGCCAAAAAAAAGTCCTAGCTGGGAGTCCTAGACTAAAAGTGATTTAGGAAATGTCTCAGAACAACTCTGAGTAAGGACAAAAACCTTTACCTCAGTGAGGGGGTGGTGTGGTTGACCCCATTGCTAGGGATGATGCAGCAATTCAAGCACTGTGATTGGTTGATAAAAAATAACCTCTGACCTCTGTAAAGGTCTTAAAATGCACTCTTTGCGAAAAAATAATATATGATAATAGAATAAACAGTGAAATCATAATGTTTTATGTATTATATATATATATATATATATATATATATATATATATATATATATATATATATAGATATATATAAGGAAATTGTATAATAATGACTACATGCTACTTTATAGGCTCTTAACCAGGCTCAGGCCTGGTTAGTACTTAGATGGGAGACCGCCTTGGAATACCAGGTGCTGTAAGCGTTTTAGGGGCAGCGGTGCCTCAGAAGAATAAGGCAACGAGTTACCGACTGGAAGATCGACAGCCCAGCTTTACCAGGTTGCCACTGTTGGGCCATTGAGCAAGTCCCTTAACCCTATCTGCTCCAGGTGCGCTGTATCATGCCTGACCCTGCATTCTGACCCCAGTTACTGTACTCTGGGATATGTAAAGAAGGAATTTCACGGTGCTGTAATGCATATATGACAAATAAAGGCTTAGCTTAAAACTTTACTTAAAAAGCAATCCAAGAGAGATGGAAGGAAGTAAAACAACAAGTAAACCAAATTGGACAGAAGAGCAGTGTTTACTTTTAGCTGTACGTTCAGTGTTTGGAAAATATTTATTTTTTCTGCCATTTTGTCCTCTGCTATAGAAACTCTTAAGCCTCTTAAAAGTCCTCTTCTCTACTTTTAACAATCTTAGGAGCTATTTTTAGGGCTAAGATGTTTCGTGAATCATTTTTATCTTTACTAAGATTTAGTCCTACATTTAAGGGGGAAATTCTAAGAATTTCCTTAGATTTCCATCACTAGGAGCAACTTTTAGGCTTAAGAAGTGAAGGCTTTGTGAATACGGGCCCAGATCTCAGACCAAACTACACCAAAGACCAACTTGTGATGTCTGAAAGGGGACATTTAGTGTTACCTTAGGGAAAAGTATTTCTAGCTGTAGGTGTGTGTGCGTAGACCAGACAGTGAGTGTTACCTGGAGGAACTGGATGTGATCCAGTGAGTCGAATTATGCTCGTACATATATATATATATTTGTATTGAATAGTTTTTCCTCTTCCTTCTCTGTGCACATGTGCATTGAGTTTGGCTTTTTAATTAGTTATCCCTATTTAAGTTTTTCTGAGCATTTTACCCACTTTCACACATGTGCAACTCTTCATGACCTTATGAACCATAGCACACAAGGCCATCCTAGATGCTGTCCATGGGGTTTTCTTGGCAATAATACTGGAGTGGGCTGCCATTTCCTTCTCCAGAAGACCATCTATGGGCAACTTTGAAATGCCAATTAGCTTAACTGCTTGAAACTGGAGAACTTGGAGGAAATCAACCAAGCACGTTACCAAATTCCAATCAGCATAAAATCCTTATTCACAGACAGTGAGTGTTACCTGGAGGAAATGGACATGATCATGTGTGTATGAAAGCTGCTCCAGCTCAGTGAGTCTCCTCTGAAGATCAGCAATCTCCTGCTCCAGTTGCTCCAGGAGTCGTTCAGCTCGACTCAGTTCAGCCTTCTCCTGAGCTCTGATCAGCTCCGTCACCTCCGAGCGCTTTTTCTCCATGGAGCTGATCAGCTCAGTAAAGATCCTCTCACTGTCCTCCACTGCTGTCTGTGCACTCAGCTGTTAGGACACACACACACACACACACACACAGGATGTAAAGCTCATCTATCATTCCCTCTCTTACTGCGACTCTAAATGTCTCCATGTTGTGTGTGTTTCTAGGAGCAGCTCTGTCTCTGCTCACTGCTCACCTTTATAGTGTTCACAGCCTGTTTCAGCTCCTGCACCTTCTTCTGCTTCTCCTGGATTCTCTGCTGGGATTTCATCTGCTCCTCCTTTAACTCACTCTGAGGACAAAATAATTAAATTCAGCTTTTTATGAAGAATGAGCTGACTGGATACAAAAGTCAGATACAAGTATAATCATGTTCCTCGGATTAAGTGATCAATTAAATGTATTTGTATAGTGTTCTAACAATACATTTTGTCACATGCTTCGTAGGCACAGTAAGTGTATGTGATACTATATAAAGAGATGACCTGATTCTGGGACTCGTTCTCATTCTCCACCAGTGTGATAAGTATACACACGATGTAAAGACTCGCCCAAATGTTCACTAACTGGTTTGACCAGATTACACTTAAAAAAATTTTAATTAAACTTTTATTCAGCCTCCATAATAGGCTTCTTATATTGAACATATAATAAATAAAATAAGTAAAATGTACGTATTGTTGTTTACTTCTCACCTGTTTCTTAGCTCTTTCTGTTGCATCTGTGCCAGTGCCATGTCCTCTGTGATTATCCATCATGCACAAATAAATGATACAGCTTTGATCAGTAGGTCTCAGTCAGCTTGTCTTGCTCGCACACACTGAGAAACAGAGATCCGTTTAGTTGTCTCTGTAATGAGAAGTCACTTCCGGGTTCTGGGAGTGACAAGAGAGCAGGAGGAGGAGGAGTCTTGTGTGTGAGTTGGTTTCCCCGCCGAGAAGTGTTGTTCTTAGCCCCGCCCCCCAAGTTCAGAGAAAACTTTTGCACGTGCTACTCACCTTCTACGGCAAGCGGTGGAGGCCAAAATTGACGGTGTTACCGTTTTTTAATTATTATTATTATTATTATTATTGACATAAACTACAGTTTATTTACGTCTCTTTCTCTATCTTTTTTCTTTTTTCTTATTTATAACATTTTTGGTGATACTTTCTGAGAGGAAATATATATGAATAAATATATCTATGTATTTATTTTATAAGTAGCAGACCACCATGAGTGCTGATTTGTTTTATATGCAATGCTTGTGTTATTTTCTTACAGTTTGTAACCTAATGAGCTTATAATTTCACGCACACCAAATTAACTCATATATATACACGGGGTACACCCTGGACATGATCATCACAGAGCACACAGGCAAGGCATACAGACACTCACATAATTTACACGCTGCGGACAATTTGCGAATGCTAATTAGCCTAACCTACATGTTTTTGGCCTGTGGAAGGAAACCGGAGAACCCAGAGGAAACCGACCAAGCATGGGGAGAACTTTGCAATCTACATGCACACAGATCTCGTGGTGGACATCGAACCTGAAACCTGGAGGTGCAAGGCGACAATGCTAACCACTAAGCCTATTATTATTATTATTATTATTATTATTATTATTTCTCCAAATTGTACAACATTGCTGGGCTCATGTCCCTGTAAACTTTCCCTTCTATTTTTGCAAATACATTTCAACATTATTATTATTATTATTATTATTATTATTATTATTATCTGCTTTAGACTTTCTTTTATTTCTTTCTTGCTTCTGTTCCTTCTTTCTTTCAGAGGACTGTTGCCCAGTTTAATCAAACAGTTGGGAAAAACATCTTAACTGGTTTCATACAGGATGCATACAGTTTTGCCCCACTTCACTGAAAGAGACATGTATGGTAATATCAAACAAAATCTCCCGACTGCTGACTTTTTTACCCACCATGGGTGGTTTGTTTACACACCACAGGTGAATTAGCCTCGTTTCATCATTCTCATACTAATGTTCATTGTAGAAGCAGAAACACATCTGGATGGTTAAAATTAATAATGTCAGAAATGTTTCCCCTCTGCCATATAGGTACAGACATCCCCACATCTTCCAACCTGGTACTGCTGATTTGTTTAAACACCACAGGTGAATTTGCTGAGTTTCATTCATCCAAATATGTTAATTAAAGCAGCAGAAACATGTCTAGATGGCTTAGATTGATACTGTCAGATAATGCTTCCTCTCTGCTTTCCTCTAACATGGTGTAGTGGTTAGCACTGTCACCTTGCAACTCCAGGGTCCGGGTTCGATTCCGGGCCAGGTTCGATTCCCGTCTCTGTGCATGGAGTTTGCATGGTGGGTTTCCTCCGGGTACTCCAGTTTCCTCCCACAGTCCAAAGACATGTTGATTAGGCTAATTGGCGTTTCAAAATTGGTCATAGTGTGTGAGTGTGTGTATGTGTGTGTGTCTGTGATGGATTGGCACTCTGTCCAGGGTGTACCCTGCCTCGTGCCCTAAGTCTCCTGGGATAGGCTCCAGGCCCCCTGTGACCCTGAATACAGGATTAAGCGGTATAGATGATGTGAGTGAGGGAGTGAGTGGGTCCTCTGGATTAATTGACATCTTAAAGTTGGATACTGTCAGATAATCTTTCCCCTCTGCTTTAAGTGACTGATTTGTTTACACACCTTCTTTCTCTGTCTGCTGTTCCCGTTCAGGGGTCACCACAGCAAATCATCTGCCTCCACCTAACCCTATCATCATGATCCTCTTTTCTCACACCAAAAAGTTTGGTGTGACAAAAAGTTTCATTCTTATAATTATGTTCAGTATAACAGAGGAAACACATCCTGATGGCTAAAAATGTCACTTGCAGATACAGTTTCTACTTTGCTGTCTAAGTAAAAAGATGTGCCAGATTGTGACTGCTGACTTGTTTATGCAGCAGAGATAGGGTCTCTCTCTTCTCAGACTAAGTGTGTTTATTATAGTAGGGGGCACATATCCTTATGGATATGTCAGATAATGATTCCATTTTGCTTGCTAGGTAATGACGTTCCAACACCCATCAGACTTTTACTGCTAATTTTGTTTCACACCACAGGAAATATTATCTGAGTCTCATCCTTCTAACCATGTTCATTATAACAGAGGAAATACATCATGATGTCTATTTTTTTTTCAAACTATAAATAGCTTTATAACAATATATAACTGTTAGATACTGTTTCCACTCTGTTTTCTAGTTACATAAGCTCTCGCATATTTCACACTGTTACAGTTGCCTTGTTTGCATAAGCAAGGTGGATTAGCTGAATTATATCATACTAAGTATCTCCATTATAGCTGAAAAAATAGAATAGTCAGAGAGAATAGTCAGAACTGTCACATACTGTCAACACAGAGTCAAGTTGTGCTTTTGTTATGCTCTCTCTCTCTCTCTCTCTCTCTGTTCTTTGCAACAATCACCCTTAGTCAGGGAGGTGACCAAAAACTATAAAAGAGCTCCAGCAGTTCTCTGCAGAGAGAGGAGGTCAATCTGGGTTATTTTAGATATGAAGGCTTGGAAACAAGTGGAGGCTTAAAGTTTGCAGTTTATTAATTATAGCAAACAAATCCAACAGTTGCATTAAAGTCAAGATATAGCAAGCATTAGGAAACCTGTGAACTTTCTGACATGAGCAAACATAAAAATAAAAATCAATAGAAAAAATACAAAGCATATACTTCACATGGGTGAATGTGAAGGAATTATTTTGTACTGTGTTGTGGAGATTGAGATCAGGTGACTGTGATGAGTGCATGGCAGGTACATGTTCTTAGGAAAGAGTTTGTGATGTAAGTCACTCTGTACACTGGAATTGTGTCACAGGCAGGGCTGAGCTGATGACTGAAGCGAAACCAATAGCAGACTCAAAGGCAAGGAACTGCCATAAAGCTGCAATTTCAGAAGAATTGCCAGTAGAAACGCTAAAAGGCCTTTTTGGGTAGAGGGTCTTGGCTAGTCAGTTACATTTTGCTGTGTCCATTTGGATTGTGAATGGGGTGATGTTTAACCCAAGGAAAGAAACTGTTTCATGATTAAATTAACATTTTTCTGTTTTATCATATAGCTGATTCACAAAGAACCTTTAAAGAACCTAATAAACATTTAACGCATGGTTCTTTAGGGAACAGGAAAAGATCAGGATATTGTCCAGATAAACAAAAAAAAAAAAGAAAAAAAAAAAAAAAGAAAAAAAATATATATATAGAAAGGCCCTGAGGACATTGTTTACCAATGACTTGAAGATGGCAGGTGCCTTGGTCAATCCAAAAGGCGCTATAAGCATTTGTGGTCAGTTTGGTGAAAACCTTAGCAGCCTGCAGGAGGTCAAAGCCAATGACTCTTGATGTAGATTTCATTAAGGTCTCAGTAGTCAATGCATGGCCATAAAGTCATGTCTGTCTTGGTAACTAAAAATAATCCTGGCCCAGTAGTTAGGTATTATTGTTTAAAACTTATTGCAGCTTAGGACAATTGGACAGGGTGCCAATCCATTGCCGTGGACACCCACTCATTCACACAATACAGGCGATTTGTGATCACCAATTAGCCTAATCTGCAGGTCTTTATTATTATTATTATTATTATTATTATTATTATTGTATCTTAATTAATTAAGTTTATTCTATACAATTGTATATAGTATGATCTTAGAATAATAATTTTATATTTAATTTTCTCCACAGTTACAAACTGTGCATCAGTTTTATCATCTTGTTTCTGACCATTAGACTCCACAGACATGTTATATTGAACCACACAGCCTCAAAACTGATGAAACACCAACCCAGAATCCAGCATACAGAGGCTGTGTAAATGTAGTGCGGACTTTGTGGAAGGGTCTTATCTTATCACAGACACTGTAGAAGGACAGAGTTCCTGCACTGTGATCCACATACACTCCTATTCTAGAGGATGATGGAGCTTTAATATCCGTCTTAATATTGTTGTGCCAGAAAGACAGAGAAGAAGAACTACACAACAAACTCCAGGACTGATCGTTGCATCCAAACACACACTCATCACACCGTCCTTTCCTGCTGATGTCTTTATATGAAACTGTTATGGACACCCTACCATTCCATTTCACCTCCCAGTAACAGCGTCCACACACACTCTCCTTACACAACACCTGAGACCAGGAGTCAAATCTCTCTGGATAATCAGAGTACTGCTGCTCTCTCTCACTGTATCTCACCGCTCTGTTCTTCTTAGACAGAATGAGGTTACGATGCAATGTGTCAGCATCCAGAGTCAGATAACAAAAATCTAAAATACAAGAGAAAAAGAAACTGAACAATATGAAGATACTCAGATTTTGTCTTCTGTCATTTGTGTGTGTGTGTGTGTGTGTGTGTGTGTGTGTGTGTGTGTGTTTAGGCATACATTTAAAAAAATCTTCTCTGCTTTCTGGGTCTAAGGGTGAAATCGGCTGATTAAATGCCACAGCTGTGAAGAGAAATAGAATACAAAGATACAGGTTTCACAAGGTTGTCTAAGGTAAGGTAATACAATTAATTAGTTAGTATTTCAGTTAAAGTTTCAGTGAGCGAATAAAAATTAATCAGGAATAAATATGAACTAGTTATCATGCTAATTTGAGGTTTATTTTATTGACAGGTCATTAAGACATATGGTTGCTGAGGGAGTAAATGCGTCCATCATTGTGTTTCTCCAGCAGGAACAGCTCCTCTTACCATGTGGAGGGATTTTGTTGAATTCCTTCTCACAGAATTCCTCGAGTCTCTTCTTTAGATCTGAGAGAGAATTCCTCACTCCATCAAATGAAAAATGTTGAGGGACACCGATACCGAATGACGGTAAATCTGGTCTGACTATATGAGAAGATTGAAGTCCAGAAGCTAATGTCTAGAAAATGCAAGTTAAACTTAAGATAAACAGCATGTATAAAAAAAGAACTTACAAACCTTACCGGAAAATTACAGTTATTGTACACTAACTGGGATATTGACTAAGAATGAGGTTCAACATAAAAAGTTGAAGAAGACTTTCAGTAAAATGACACCTTATACCCCACCAAACATGGCGAGAACATGCACACTCCACTCACATGGTGAGAATCAAAACCTTCACACTGGAGGTGTGAGACCACAGGACTGTCTACGATGGCTCCATGCTGGACAGCTTAGCAGTTTAATAACAAATCAAAGATTAACCCACTGCTATTTCAAAAAGTTGCTGTCAACCCCAGAAATGCATTCCCATGTAAAGACCTTGTGATCTCCCTAGATTTTAAAGTCAAATGTGTGGTATTTCTTGACTTCTTGTCTTATATGACCAACAAAGCACTTTAATTTAGATGTTTTCTTTAAAAAAAAAAATAGTAGGATTGGGTCATTTCTATTGATCTCTGCTCCTCAGGTGCTTATTCAGACCTGGACTATTGCACCTTCATCCTGGAAAATGTATCATTGTCATGCTACAGTAATTCACCACATTGCAAAGGTTCAATCTTAAGACAATGGAATTCTATATAGAATCTAGAAGATGGAAGTCAAATATCACAATAAACGTCACATGTACATTAAAATAAATAAAAGTAATCTTAATAGAAACTAAATACAAATATTGAACAGTAACCAGTAAAATAAGTATCATTCTAAATAGAGTGTGAGGAACAGCTGTGTGTGTAGATCAGAGAGTCAGTGCTACCTGCAAGACATAGATGTGATCATGTGTGTGTGAAAGCTGCTCCAGCTCAGTGAGTCTCCTCTGAAGATCAGCAATCTCCTGCTCCAGTTGCTCCAGGAGTCGTTCAGCTCGACTCAGTTCAGCCTTCTCCTGAGCTCTGATCAGCTCCGTCACCTCCGAGCGCTTTTTCTCCATGGAGCTGATCAGCTCAGTAAAGATTATCTCATTGTCCTCCACTGCTGTCTGTGCATGCAGCTGTTAGGACACACACATGCACACACATATAGTATTTAAAGCTCATTCCCTTTGTAATGGTGAATCTAAGTTAGCTTTCACATTAAAGACAATTCATTTGTACCGTTCCTAGGAACCATTGGCCACAAAACAGCAGGTGGCAGTATACAGCTAGTTGGTTTGAGAGCCACCAAACACAAAGAAGAGAAGACAACAAGGAAGGCAATCTTTTCACTATGTCCAATATTACCAATACAGTATAAACAGTATCTACTGACATGTCAAGAGCAATGCTCACATGCCTTCCTATTTCAATGGCTATAGCTGTGTAAGTCAGGGGATGAGATTGGTATGCGTGGGAGCACACTGACATAGAAAAGTGTTACTGTTGATGGCCTGATCTAAACCCCAGACTCTATTTCTATTTTCAGGTACTATTGGCTTTCATTTTCATTTTGATTCGATCTGTGCCCTAGTACACCATAACATGCTCAAGATGACCTTGTGCTCACATTGATCAAAATCAACCAATCTTTGGGATCAAGTGTACTCAGAAAACGTCCCCGAACCCCAGCGTGAAAATACTAAATGATTAATTTTGTCCTTGTTGTGTTTGGTTTTAGGATCGGCTCTGTCTATGCTCACTGCTTACCTTTATATAGTCAACAGCCTGTTTCATCTCCTGAACCTTCTTCTGTTTCTCCTGGATTCTCTGCTGGAATTTCATCTGCTCCTCCTTTACCTCACTCTGACAGAAGACATTTAAAATGCAAATAAACATTTTAAATTTGAAATCAATTTTTCAAACAGACTCCTCTGTGATAGAATACAATTTGGCCTGCAACTTGCTTTTTTTTGCTCCTTATTCAACATTTATTTCTATTAAATTTGCTTTCAATTACAGGTGAATCTCGAAAAATTTAAATATTGTGCAAAAGTACATTTATTTCAGTAATGCAACTTAAAAGGTGAACTAATATATGAGATAGATTCATTACATGGAAAGCAAGATAGTTCAAGCCATGATTTGTCACAATTGAGATGATTATGGATTACAGCTCATAAAAACCTCAAATCCACAATCTCAGAAAATTTTAAGATTCTGAAAAGTTTCAATATTCTAGGCTCAAAGTGTCCCACTCTAATCAGCTAATTAAGCCATAACATGTGCAAAGGGTTCCTGAGCCTTTAAATGGTGTCTCAGTCTCTCAGACCTGACAGTTGTGCAGAAAACCATAATTAACATCCTCCATAAGGAGGGAAAGCCTCAAAAGGTCATATCAAAAGGTAATATGTGGAAGAAAGCAGCATTCTCTCCAGGACAAGCATCATGCACAAGCAGCACAAGCAGCACAAGCAGCATACTCTCCAGGCTGACCGCGGTCAGCCATTCTCTCCAGGTAAAGTCAGGAAAAGGCTATTCAAAAGTGTTGGGGACTTTCACAAGGAGTGGACTGAGGCTGGAGTCAGTGCATCAAAAACCACCACACACAGACGAATCCTGAACAACAAACACTGTCAGAAGCGTCTTACCTGGGCTAAAGAAAAAAAAAAAAGAACTGGTCTGTTGCTCAGTGGTCCAAAGTCCTCTTTTCTGATGAGATCAACTTTTGCATCTCATTTGGAAACCAAGGACCCAGAGTCTGGAGGAAGAATTGAGAGGCCCACCCAGCAAGATGCTTGAAGTCCAGTGTGAAGTTTCCACTGTCTGTGTTGATTTGGGGAGCCATGTCATCTGCTGGTGTTGGTCCGCTGTGCTTCATTAAGTCCAGGGTCAACGCAGCTATCTACCAGGAGATTTTGGAGCACTTCATGCTTCCTTCCACAGATGAGCTTTATGGGGATTGCTGACTTCATTTTCCAGCAGGAGTTGGCACCTGCCCACACTGCCAAATGCATCAAAACCTGGTTCTGGTTTTATGGGATTACTGTGCATGATTGACTGGACCTGAACCCCCATAGAGAATCTATAGGGCATTGTCTAGAGAAAGATGAGCGAACAATGCAGAAGAGCTGAAAGCCACTATTGAAGCATCTTGGTCTTCCATAACACCTCAGCAGTGCCACAGGCTGATAGCTTCCATGCCACACAGAATTGAGGCAGTAATTGCTGCAAAGGGGGCCCAAGCCAAGTACTGAGTACATACATACTTATACTTTTCTGAGGTTCGATATTGTTCTATGTACAATCTTTGTTTATTGATTATTTGTTAGGAAACATAGATAGACTTTTAGAATAGCTCATTAACTCCCTGTACTACATGAAATAAGCCAGTAGTTGATGTTTAGCAGCTTCTGGGGAAAAGTTATAGCTATTTACATGAACTCTCTTTGCATGTTCTATGTTAAAAGCTTGCCTCCAGCATTTTGGGCACAGTTTAAAGGTGGTCAAGGCTGTAACAGTTTTTTTTAAGCTTTCTCATGACGTCCAGATCCATCCTTCCATCCATCTACATGTCCATCCATCTAGGTGTTCAGGTCAAACAGCCTCAGCTTCCCGAATAGGTGTTGGGGGATGAGAGTATTGAACGCAGAGCAGCTTTCAAACATACACTCACCTAAAGGATTATTAGGAACACCATACTAATACGGTGTTTGAACCCCTTTTGCCTTCAGAACTGCCTTAATTCTACATTGATTGGCCCATACTGATAGGAGAGCATCTTGCAGTTGATGGAGATTTGTGGGATTCACATCCAGGGCACGAAGTCCCATTCCACCGCATCCCAAAGATGCTCTATTGGGTTGAGATCTGGTGACTGTGGGGGCCATTTTAGTACAGTGAACTCATTGTCATGTTCACAAAACCAATTTGAAATGATTCAAGCTTTGTGACGGTGCATTATCCTGCTGGAAGTAGCCATCAGAGGATGGGTACATGGTCAGAAACAATGCTCAAGTAGATCATGGCATTTAAACGAAGCCCAATTGGCACTAAGGGGCCTAAAGTGTGCCAAGAAAAGATCCCCCACACCATTACAACACCACCAACACAGTGGTAACCAGGCATGATGGATCCATGTTCTCATTCTGTTTATGCCAAATTCTGACTCTACCATTTGAATGTCTCAATAGAAATCGAGACTCATCAGACCAGGCAACATTTTTCCAGTCTTCAACTGTTCAATTTTGGTGAGCTTGTGCAAATTGTAGCCTCTTTTTCCTATTTGTAGTGGAGATGAGTGGTACCCGGTGGGGTCTTCTGCTGTTGTAACCCATCCACCTCAAGATTGTGCGTGCTGTGGCTTCACAAATGCTTTCCTGCATACCTCGGTTGTAACGAATGGTTATTTCAGTCAAAGTTGCTCTTCTATCAGTTTGAATCAGTCGGCCCATTCTCCTCTGACCTCTAGCATCAACAAGGCATTTTCACCCACAGGACTGCCGCATACTGGATGTTTTTCCCTTTTCAGACCATTCTTTGTAAACCCTAGAAATGGTTGTGCGTGAAAAAAAATCCCAGTAACTGAGCAGATTCTGAAATACTCAGACCGGCCCATCTGGCACCAACAACCATGCAACGCTCAAAATTGCGTAAATAATTTTCTTTCCCATTCTGACATTCAGTTTGGAGTTCAGGAGATTGTCTTGACCAGGACCACACTCCTAAATGCATTGAAGCAACTGCCATGTGCTTGGTTGATTAGATAATTGCATTAATGAGAAATTGAACAGGTGTTCCTAATAATCCTTTAGGTGAGTGTAGGGGTATGAGGGCCAGATGGAGTTTGGTGGTGGGGTTGTTGTGGAATGGTTAGGACGATACGCAAACTGCAGTCCAGTGAGGGGGCATCATTTTCTTGATGTTACTCATGACAATCTGCTCAAAGCATTTCATGATGATAGGTATGAGTGCAACAGGATGGTAGTCAGCAAGACAGGACACAGAAGACTTGTTCAGCACAGGGACGATGATGGTGGTCTTGAAGCACATTGGAACAATGGCGCTGCTCAAAGAGATGTTGAAGATGTACTGTAGGTAAGAACACCTACCAGCTTTTCAGCACATTCTCTGAGCACTATGCCAGGGATATTGTCTGGTCCAGCAGCTTTACGTGTGTTGACAATGCAAACACCACAGCTGATGTGAGGTATTAGTTTTCCTTACATCAGCTGTGGTGAGAGTAGCACCTGGTCATTGTGAGGAGGGTTGGTCTTTCTTGCTGTCACATCATTCTGTGTGTCAAACCAAGTGTAGAACCTGTTCAGCGTATCTGGAAGAGAGCCATCACTGTCACAGACAGGTGATGATGTCCTGTAGTTGGTGATGGCTTGTATGCCATGCCACATTTGTCGTTTGTCACTGCTGTCATCCACTGCCTTTGATGTGGCTGTGGAACCTCTGATTTTAGTGTCACCTTGTCCCCTGCTCAGAAGGTGGTGTCTTGGGTCTTCAGAAGTGCTGGCATCTCATCAGTAATCCACGGTTTGTTCTTGATGTTCTTGAGGCAAGTGATGTCTTCCATAAGTTCACCATAAATGGTAGCCTTCCTGAACATGTTCCAGTCAGTGTTCTCAAAACAGTTCTGAAGAGCAGAGATAGTTCTTGCTGGCCAGGTTTTTGCCTGCTTAAGAACCGGTTTCAAATGTCTTACAAGTGGTCTATATGCTGGAATTAGCATAACAGAGATGTGGTCTGAGTAGCCGCAGTGGGTGCAGGGCTCTGCCCGATATGAGCTGGGAATGTTTGTATAAACAAGATCCAGCGTGTTTTCTCCCTCTCGTTGCAAAGCCCACATACTGATTGAATATACTGTAGGGAGCAATGACTTTAGGTTTGCATGGTTAAAATCTACAGCAACAATAAACAGTCCATTGGGGTGTGTTTTCTGTAGTTCACTGATCATGCCATAAAGCTCCATCCATTCTCAGGACTATTTTCGCAGCCATGGCTTCAACACCTCAGACTAGGCCTCCAGAAATAGGATCGCTTCTGGTGTATCTGCTACTTCTCTAAAAACCATTAACCTTTTACCAATGGCTCTGTGTGGGCATTGCAGTTTGTATTGAGTTTCAGGTAGAAAATTGTACTCATTTTGTTTTGCCATGATGTATTCCCCTAAGTAAGCTGACTAGTGCACATAATGCCCAGTCTAAGGAGCAATGGCATGCATAGATACCTGACATCACTAGGACTAGGGCATGAACACTTATAGTGAGAGATATTTTTAGTATTAAGAAGCATTGTTGTCTTCCCATAGCTTTGATCTTCTTTCGTTTTACAGTAGCATGATGAATCTGTGGTTCTCAAACAAATAGTCCCAAATGATTTTTCTTATAAGAGAAATCATTGGAGCCACTAATGCACACTGGCACTAACAAGAGGGTTTGCTAGTGCTTTTACCCCACCTTTACGTATGCCATGGAACTTCCCATCATTCAGGTTACTCACTCACTCTCACCCACCATCTACACTGCTTAATCCTGGATTCAGGGCCATGGGAGGCCTGGAGCCTATCCCAGGAGAGGGCACAAGGCAGGGTACACCTTGGACAGGGTGCCAATCCAATCGCAGGGCACACACATAACACATGCACACTCACACAATATTCACACACTACGGCCAATTTGGGAATGCCAATTAACCTAACCTACATGTCTTTGGACTGTGAGAGGAAACCAGAGTACCCCGAGGAAACCCACCAAGCACAGGGAGAACATGCAAACTCCGTGCACACAAAGACAGAATTCAAACCCGGACCCTGGAGGTGCAAGTCAACAGTGCTAACCAATACGCCACCGTTGTCGCCCCAGTCAGATTACAGAGAATGAAAAGGTTTTTATAATGATTGATGGAATTGTAAAATTCCTGTAATTCTTTTACTTATCAGACTGGGGCCATTCAACCATAATAGGAAGTTTGAATGGTGTAGGAGCTCTGAAAACTGACTGCTTTGTTGCATAGCAGGAGTGAAGAAATAAGTGGACATCTGTCTTTTACATAGTGCTGTCTTGTTTTTTTCTTGCCACTGTTTGTTCCTTTCTTTCCTTAATCTGCAACAACCTGATCAATCATTGCATTAATGCACATTCTGTCTTCTCTTACCACAGTATCAATACTACCCCTGGAACCATCTTGCTGATTCAGGGTACTCTCCATTTTCTTAATGCCAATTTTTCAATCACTCCAACTTTGTCTATTGTTCTTCTAACTGTTCAGCCATAGCAGCTGTCTGTTCATCCAACTCCTCTACTGAGACTGGTTTTAATATTCTTGTAGTTTTAGATACTGTACATGATCTGGTAACACTAGCAATATGTTGGTGAGTGTCAGCAGGTAAGGTAGGGTTGGGAATAATGTTCAAGAGGGGTGCATTTTTGTTGTGCAGAACGTAAACTCTGGTGTCAGCATTTAGTCTAATTCGAATGTATTCCTTTTTAGGA
The DNA here is from genome assembly GCA_013621035.1 of Clarias magur. Classification (NCBI taxonomy): domain Eukaryota; kingdom Metazoa; phylum Chordata; class Actinopteri; order Siluriformes; family Clariidae; genus Clarias; species Clarias magur. The sequence goes on from QNUK01000218.1 coordinate 297,978, forward strand.
TGGAGACACTCCTAACAAATCCGTTCTTTTGAATCAACCCCACCACCCCACTCCCTGTGATGCTTCCAGGTTAGCTATTACCTTGTGTGTGCCACAAAAAAAATGAAGGTTTGTGAGTATGCTTGTAATGTGAAGACTTGTTTAAATGCTCTAAAACTGATCTGACCAGCTTAAAGTCAGTTATTTTTTACAAGCTTTTATCAATATTAAAGTACAATTTGCCTTTTAAATACAATTTGTATAATCAAATTCAAAATAAAACAATTTAATTCTCACCTGTCTTTCAGCTCTTTCTGCTGCAGCTGTGACGGTGTCATGACCTCTGTGATTATCCATCGTGCACAAAAAACAGATGCAGGTTTCATCAGTACGGCAATAGATCTCCATCATTTTGTCATGTTCAGAGCAGATCTTCTCTTGGAGTTTTCCTGAAGCTTCAACTAATGTGTGTTTCTTAAAAGCAGAAGATTGATGGTGTGGTTTTAGATGAGTTTCACAAAAGGAGGCCACACATATGAGACAAGACTTGACAGCTTTGTGTTTTCTTCCTGTGCAGAAATCACACTCCACATCTCCAGGTCCAGCGTAACAGTGAGCAGGAGAAGCAGCTTGGACTTCAGTCTTCTTCTTCAGTTTCTCCACCACTTCAGCCAGCATGTTGTTTCTGCGTAGAACAGGCCTTGGAGTGAAAGTGTCTCTGCATTGTGGACAGCTGTAGACGCCCTTCTGATCCTCATGATCCCAGCAGTCATTAATACACACCTTACAGAAACTGTGACCACAGGGGAGAGTCACCGGCTCCTTCAGGAGATCCAGACACACTGGGCATATGAACTGATCCTGATCAACTGAAATACTGGCCTCAGCCATTTTTCTCAGGTAGTGAGTAAGAGAGGAGAGAGAAAGGTACGTGAAAACCAGTTTATTTCTCTTTGAATATACTTTCAGTTTTTGCATTTATAGTGTGTGTGATAGAGAGAGAGAGAGAGATAGAGAAAGTGGGTGGAGCTATAAAGTTTGAGATTTTTTTCTGATTTAAAAGAAGAACAACAACATTCCAGAAAAAGAAAATAGAACTTCCTTATAATTATCATGCCACATTAAGAATTCTCGTTTAGAAGACGAGAAATAATTTTTTGTTTATTTATTTCCACTTGTTGCAGTGTGTAAGACTTAATGTCTATATACAGTACATAGAACATTTCAAAAACACATGACTGCTAAATGTTTATTGTGTTTAATAGTATTTGTTGTATAATGTCAGAAAAACGTATTTTTCTTTGTTCATTAACTTTGAAAAAATGCAATAGGGAAAGTCTAATTAGCATATGATAATATGTTTCATTGAAGGAAATAAGTGAAACAACTTCAGCAGCAGGCGTGAATGGAGAAATATGAGAATGAGAGAAATATGCTTTATTTAGCATAGGGGATGCCCCGTGTGTCTCTTTGGGATGCGTCCGGTGTCTGGGGACGGTTTCAATCGCAAGATAGTTCAGGACTGGAATTTCCTCCAAGTCTACCTGAGCCTCCAATAACTACCATGTTAACATCAATTAACATCTGTTAACACCTGCTATCATGAACTGCCTGCCACCTAACACACAGTATGAATGCAGATCAATTCCTGCTTTATGTTTCACTCAAATGAGGATGGGTTCCCTGTTGAGTCCGGTTCCTCTCAAGGTTTCTTTCTCTTCCTACATCTCAGGGAGTTTTTTCTTACTACTGTTACCCTCGGCTTGCTCATCAGGGACAATCTGACCATTTTGATTCATACACATTCACATTCCATACAAACTTAAATAACTCTTTTGATTGTGTAAAGCTGCTTTGCGACAATGACAATTGTTAAAATCGCTATACAAATAAAATTGAATTGATTTGAATTGAATCTAAGAGCAGAGATTGTAACTTTTGTCAGAGAATTAGCAGCAGCTGAGGTGTCATGTCTACACTAGAGGAAGCGGACACAGAAGCAGGTTCCATTCTTTTAAGTGATTTATTTTTGTTCCTTAAGGTTCACTTGATTTAAGTTCAGAAAAAATAAACAACTCAAAACAGTATATACAAAGATCTCCCCAGACTGGATCTGCAGGTGGACAAACAAAAACACAACAAACATAAAAGGGTTCGTAGAACCGAAGACCTTGTTCTGAGTGACGAACTGTCCACTTTAAACAGACCCACACCTGCAGACATTGCTCAGCCCTGGGGGAAGAGAGGAGACACAAAACGTTATGTAACATGAAGACACTGATGACAAAGAAGGTGCACAACAGTGAACAGGCAAGGTGCTACGGGTTCGACCGGAATATATAGATAGACACACAAGGGAAACACAGGTGTTCTTAATTTAGTGTTAAGGTGTAGACAGTACACACGTAGACACACTAGGTGGGCACAAAGCGTGGACTCAGTAATCCAGTGAGCTAGATCTTATTTCCCTGGCGTGTTAAAGTAGACCCCCCCCACCCCCAGGACCAGCTTCCTGAGGAGTGTGTGAGTGCTCTCTCCGTGAGAGCGGACCCGCCGACCTGATGGGATTGCCAGCGAGGAGGACAACCCGGACGTCGCGGTGCTGGGCGATGGAAATTTGTAATGAGTTCCTGGTGTAGAATGTCTCGGGCCGGGACCCAGCTCCGTTCCTCCGGGCCGTACCCTTCCCAATCCACTAGATATTAGAGGGAACCCCCTCTCCTCCGCGAGTCTAGAAGTTCCTTAACTCTGAACGCGGGGGCACCTTCAATCTCCACAGCCCCGGGGATTGCTGGTCCCGCTATACCATCGTCCAGCAGCTCCCGGATCACTGGTCTGAGAAAAGAAATGTGAAAAACAGGGTGAATGCATAAATGGGAGGGAAGCTGTAATTTAAAGGAAACCGGGATTACTTGAGAGAGAATGGGGAAGGGACCTATATATCGTGGAGTGAGTTTATGGCAGGGAAGGTTAAGGTGAAGATCCCTTGTCGAGAGACATACCGTATTGCCTACCTGGAGCGGAGGACTTTCCCTTCGCTGTCTATTGGCATATTTTTTAAAACGATTAACTGCTTGGGAGATCCTTGTGTGTGCATCCTCTTATACTTTTTCCGCTTTGTTAAACCACTGATCCACCATGGCTACCTCGGTGGGAGTGGTATCCCAGGGGCATAGCGGTGGTTGATGCCCAAGCACACATTGAAACGGCGTTAGGCCGGTTGCGGAGTGACATAGGAAATTTTGCATGTATTCTGCCCAGGTTAAGCAGTCTGCCCATTCGTGCTGCCGGCTGCTACAGTATGCTCGAAGAGTCGAAGAAGTCCGCTCTGCCTGGCCATTTGACTCTGGATGATAGCCCGACCTTAGGCTAACAGTGGTCCCCAACCTCTGAAAGAACGCTTTAAAGACTCTGGCGATAAATTGGGGACCACGATCTGACACAATATCTTCGGGTATGCCGTAGCAATGAAACACTGTTGTAAAAAGGGTTTCTGCCACCTGGAAGGCTGACGGGAGAGAGCTGAATGGGATGAATCGGCATCCCTTAGAGAAGCGATCTACTACAATTAGAATCGTTGTGTATCCCTTTGAAACTGGCAGATCCATTACAAAGTCCACCACAATGTGGGACCACGGTCTGTTTGGAGTAATGGGTATTAATTTTCAAACAGGCAGGTGGCGAGGACTCTTAGTCGCTGCACAGACAGCGCAAGATAAAACAACTGTTCTCTTCTGCATATTCGGCCACCAGAACTTTGGTTCTAGAAGTTTATACGTATGTGTTACGCCGGTATGTACGGATGCGACACTGGTGTGCGCTTGTATTGTCACTCGCTCTCGCTAACGCCACTTTGACTGCTAGCAGTTCTCGATTGCCGATATCATAGTTGCGTTTGGCAGGTGTTAGTTTATGTGAGAAGCACAGGGGTGGAGTTTTTCTGGGTCGCTTTGGCGTTGTGACAGCACCGCTCCTCGATTAAAAAGGGCTTCATTGGATCGGGTAATTTTAGGATCAGCAAAAGCATATTTAAGACGTTGAAACGCCATCCGCGCTTCCGGGGGAAACTCACGAAAATGTTTTACAGCATCTTAAAAAAGGATGGGTTCAAGTACAGTGTTCTTAAAATGTTCAATCCAATGGACAAGCACTGCCATAAATTATTGTATTGATCTTGAAGATTAAATGCCTTTTTTTACAGAGAAGATGAAAGTTGAACATGAGAGAGGCACAATATTACAATAATAAAGATCTTACAGCAGAATTGAAAGACAGGTAGGATTACATTAGACTGTACTAGATACTACACATACAAAGGTAATAGGATATCTTTCAATACCCCAATACAGATGACCATAGATTAACAATGAGAGCTCATTATATGACAAATTAAATCCTTCAGTCACTCCAGTGTGATCGCATGCGACCAAAAGTGCCACAATATCATATGTGCACATAAAGGTCCTGATTATACCAGAATATTAAGGTTTATTATTCCTGGAAAGCCAAGTCCTAATCTGACATGGAACTGCTGATATATAACCAAAGTTTCAGTCTTCAAATAACAATGTCACAATTCCATGTTTTGAGATGTATTAATCCCTGAAGAACAGATTATGTAATGATGATGATGTGGCAGGTTTCTGCTTTAGACTGGCTTTCCTCAACTTGCCCTATAGAACAGTCCAGCCAAAAAAATAAAGTCACATTGTTACATCCACTTTCCTTCTTGATCCCGTGCCCCTATCACTCTGGAATAGGATCAGTCTGGAATCATCAGACCATGTGGCTTGCTAGCAAACTGAAATTATTTTTTTTTCTAACAAGATTTCTTTAAAAAGTTGAAGGTTCAGTGCAGTCCTTACAGGTTTTAATGACGTGTTGGACAGTTTTTAACTGAGTTCCAGTAATTTCAAAAATCTTTAGTAGTTTTCTTTGCTTGCTTCTGCCCAAAAAAGTGACATTTTTTGTTTCCGTTTTGCATTGTGCTTACTTCCTGTTGGGCATTTGATGATCAAATACATGTATCTCATATTACTGCTATGCAGACAATGTCATTTATACCTTATTTTCAAACACAATGATATTGCAACTGATGCTTAAAAAATTATGTTTGGCAATTTCTTATAGCTTAATGTTGATAAGACTGTAGTACCTGTTATTTCTGTTCTGAGAATGGATGATCAGAGGATGGTGATAGCAAGCATTTCACCTACATACCACCAGATGGCCCAGACCCACACTTTGAGTCACTTCTTTACTTATTCCATTTATTTCCTGTTAGTTCTTAAAAAAAAAATAAAAAAAGGGGGGGGGGGATGGGCTATTCAATAATTGTGAGGTTTTCCAATTTGCTAGAAACTTTCCTACACTACAGTCAGCCTGTTGATTCTGTGTATAATAGGCCTTGCAGTGAAAGTGTCTCTGCACTGAGTACAACTGTAGACACAGGAGCACAAATGCATGAAATTTTCTCTGTTAACCAATTCATGTCCCTGTAGTAGTCATATATAGTGTATTCCCAAGACAATGACATAAAGCATCACCAACAAACACCACAGGTAACAAAACCGTATTAAGCCAGATACAAAATGACTAACACACAACCCAAGGCCCCATCAATGGCTAATGAGCTACAGGTGATTCCACTCAACCCAGATGACCAAGATGCATTTTGAGAAATTAAGTTTTACCCAAAGTTCACGTAAACTACAAAGATCCATGGCTGTGAGGCGCCCTCTAGGGGCCATTCCGGATACAGCGCCAAATGTTTATCGATACATTACTGACGTTTTCAGCATTTACTGTATACACTAGATTATTAAATTTGATTAGTCTGTGCATGAAAAGTGATGACAACCAGTATGATGTGGTATATTAACATTACATGGCTTACATTTTACAATCCCTGTATCACAAGTATCAGGTATTATTGGTAAAAATATAGATATATATATTGCAGATCATAGATATGAATGATTTGACACTTTGGTAAAGGATTTGTTACTTTTATTTCATAAGTGTATGAGGAGAACAATTGTACCAGGAGTAGTAGTATTTAGTATATCCATGCATTTACTATGCATAAATTAATGGCACTGGGATTATACTGTATATTGCACTGAGTTTATGAATAAAAATGGAAAAATTAAGGGCAGGGCTTTTTCTCCATGGAGATGATCAGAGCTCATTAAAGATCCTCTCATTGTTCTCCACTGCTGTCTGTACACTAAGCTGTTAGAACACACACACACACACAACCACAGCTCATCTATCATTCCCTCTCTTACTGTGACTCTAAATGACTCCATGCTGTATGTCTTTCTAGGAGCATCTCTGCCTCTGCTCATCTTTATATGTTCACATCCTGCCTCAGCTCTTTTTCAGTCCATGACCACTTTTTAATGTAGTTCTCTGGGTGTTCCTGAGCAGGACCAGGAGCCAAAGAGTCAATGATAAACTCTCTGGATGCCTTGACCTCAGTGGACTGTGCAGGCCAGCTGGCTTTATCCTAGGAAGCTTGTTTGTTGGCAACATGACACATGCATGTGACTCCAGCCATCCTTTTGAAATGGCAACCAGGCAAACTCCAGGATCCAGCAATTTCTTAAGGTAGTTAAACCTCCTATTTTTTATGAGGCACCATGGTATAATACCACATGCTGTCAGGATGAATGTGGAAACTGGATTGACCAAGTAAGTGGCGTAACGTTGAATCAGAGAAGGAATCAGAGAACAAGGAAGGAAGAGGCCGAGGAGCACAGGGAGGCAGAGCTGGGAGGGAGTTGAGCTTCCTGATCGCCTGATGGATGAAGCTATCCTTCAGTCTGCTTGTTCTGGCCTGGAGACTTCCCTGATGGGAGCAGACTAAAGAAGCTCTGAGTTGGTTGGGTAGGGTCAAGGTCGATGCTGAGAGCTTTGCGTATGATGCGGGTGTTAAAAATATCCTGGCAGGATGGGAGAGAGACGCTAACGATCTTCTCAGCTGCTCTAACTATGCGCTGGAGCGTCTTATGGACTGGAGAATGCGGTGCAGGTGCCGTAGCACACAGTGATGCAGCTGGTCAGGATGCTTTCAATGGTGCCTCTGTAGAAAGCGCATGATGGGTGTTGGGGCTCTGGCTCTTTTCAGCTTATGGGGAAAGTACAGATGCTATTGTGCTTTCTTGGCAAGTGCTGCAGTGTTGTTGTACCAGGAGAGATCTTCTGTAATGTGCACACCCAAGAACTTGGTGCTGCTCACCCTCTCCACAGACGCACCACTGATGGTCAGAGGAGAGTGCTGGGTGTGTGCTTTCCTGTAATCGACAACAATCTCCTGTCTTTTCCATGTTCAGGGAGAGATTGTTTTCTGTGCACCACCTGGCCAGGTGGCTCACCTCACTCCTGTAGTTAGTCTCATCTTTGTTTCTAATGAGACCCACCACAGTCGTGTCATCCACAAACTCGATGAAGAGGTTGGAGTTGTGCGATGGTGTGCAGTCATGGGTCAACAGTGTGAAGAGAAGGGGGCTCAGCACACATCCTTGGGGAGCCCCTGTGCTCAGAGTGATGGTGCTTGAAGTGTTATTGGCAACCTGTACTGCCTGACGTCTGCCAGTCAGGAAGTCCATCAGCCAGTTGCACATAGAGGTGCTGAGCCCCAGCTGGATCAGTTTGTGAGTGAGCTTTTGTGGGATGATCTTGTTGAACACTGAGCTGAAGTCGATGAACAGCATTCTAACATAAGAGTTTTTGTTTTCCAGGTGAGTGAGCGTTGAGTGAAGGGCCGTAGCAATGGCATCATCGGTTGAGAGATTGGACCGAAAAGCAAACTGGAAGGGGTCCAGTGAGGGGGGGGGGCGTCAGACTTCCCACCGTCGTCCCAGAGCCTCACAAGGAGGCCCCCTACCGTCGTTCCAGAGCCTCACGGGGAGGCCCCCAACTGTTGTCCCAGAGATTCAATGGAGGATCCACCCCGTCCTGTCCTGGAGCATCAGTTTTGAGTAACTGGGACCTCCGGTAACATAGGAGCGTTTTTAAGGGGGGGGGGGGGTTGGGGGGTACTGTGAGGGTCCTCCACTATAGGGCACTGTCTGTTTTTGTATGTTTTGTAGTTTTTGTTGGTTGACTCAGTTTCCCAGAAGGCACCTCGGTCAGGTGATGAGAGGGCTCACCTGAACCGAGGTGGCTCATTAAACATCTTATGAATAGCAGTTTGTTCTGGGAAACAAGTTAAATCAGCTGTGTTTGAGAAGAAGAAGGACCAAACTGTGTTGGACACTGGCCCTCCAGGACTTTATTTGGACACCCCTGCTCTAGTGGGATTGACTGCTAGTGGTTTTGGTCGCTAGTAGGTTAGCCGCTAGTTTGGAATAGCCTCATGTGTGCCCCGCCTCTTGTGTTCCTGTCCCCTAGTAAATCAGTACTAACCCGGTTAGCCACTAATCCAGTTAGATACTAACCCGGTTAGGTCATCATTCCTTCCATCCATACTCCATGTAGCTACGAATCCAACTAACCACTAACCCATCCAGTCTAGCCCAGTCCTGTCTCTAGTCTGTGTCTCCAGTCCAGTTCCCATCTTGTCATGTCTTGTCTCTGCCCCCTTTGTGTCTTTAGTTAGCTCCAGCTCCATGTTTCCCAGTGTCAGCGCTCAGTTCCCAGTGTCAGCACTCAGTTCCCAGTGTTCGGTCTTAGCCTGTGTGTAGCCCAGAGAGCCCTAATTATAGTTTGAGTTTGTTGTTTTGGTTCCTTTGTTGGTTTGTTTCAATGTTTGTATTTCTTTCGTTAATAAAAGACTCCCTCTTAAAAAAAAAAAACCCTCTGCATTTCTGCCTGCCCTATTTTGCCCACGGCGACCACAACATCAGCCGGTCTGGCCTGTAGTCACAGCCAGACCATGACATGTGACCCTGAATACACTACAACCCTCAATGACTGAGTAGTGTAAAGTGTTATCTGATAGGATATTAGACTTTTCAAGTAAAAAAAAAATAGAATAAAATAAAATAAATGAAATAAAAAATTATAATTCATAGCCACTCTAGACATTTTATGTCATGGCACTGACTACTACAACCTTCTTGATATATTTGAATATAATTTGCACATAATTACGCAGTCTGAATGAACAGTTTTTAAAAAAAAAATCTGAAACAACTAATATGTACTGTAAAAACCTTACTTTCAAGAAATTCAGGGTGGAGCTCTCTGATATTAATAAGGCTTTTATTTTTGCATGTTACCATATTTCTGCACAGACAATTGCTATAAAACCAACAGTCCAAACTGTAACACATTTCTTTGCAATAACGACAGTGTAGAATGTTATTTTTGTAAGCAATTTCTTTGTATTCGCATAAATGTAATCAATGCAACTTTGTTTTATAACAAAATTTATTTAGTTGAATGAATTAGATCAAATTTATACACCTACTAATAAAGATGGGTATCACTCAATGTCAAGTATTTTTGTTAATTTTTTTATTCATAAAATAAATTTATCACTAAAGTTCGTAAAAGCAGATGATGTAATATGTAGTCACAATTCTTATTTTTCCTTTAAGAAAGTCTTTAACATACTGATAATAAGGAACGGAATTGAATTACACAGATTTTGTACTTACATCTGTGAAAATGTTTATTTAAAAAAAAAAAACTTACAGATTTTATAGAAAGTGTTTTAGAAACATATAAGAGCAATTAGTCATATAAGACTATAGAAAAGTATTTACTTTATTTACTTTCATTATTTACTTTATATATAAACATAGACCTTTTTTAGAACTAACTATGTTGATACCAGACAAGCAATACTTTTATCTTTTACAATTTTACTGGGTTTCATGTTGGTTGTTTATGTACATTAACGGATCTAGAATTTTAAATCAGTGATATTATTATTATTATTATTATTATTATTACAGTTGAAAATAACTTGCTATTTTGGAATGCACAGTTTTATAGTTGATGGAAAGCAAAGTCCAAACCCAGCGTACAGAGGCTGAGTGAATGTGGTGTGGACTCTGTGGAGGAGCTTCATGGTGTCAGAGACGCTGTAGAAGGACAGAGTTCCTGCGCTGTGATCCACATACACTCCTATTCTGGAGGACGATGGAAGGTTGAACGTAGTTTTGATGTTGTTGTGATAGAAATAAAGAGAAGAAGAAGAACACCACAGACTCCAGGACTGATCATTGTGCCCAAACCTGCACTCGTTACCCTGTCCTTTCCTGTTGATTCCTTTATAAGAAACTGAAATGTCCATACCCCCCCATCTGCTCCTCTCCACCTCCCAGTAACAGCGTCCACTCACACTCTCCTTACACAACACCTGAGGCCAGTAATCAAACCGCTCTGGACGATCAGAGGTCTGCTGCATTCTCTCACCGCGTGTCAGCGCTCTGTTCTTCTCAGACAGAATGAGGCTACGATGTGCCGTGTTGGGATCCAGAGTCAGAGCACAATAATCTAAAATAAAGTTGAAAAGAAAACAAAGACTGAGACAGATGTTTGTGTGTGTACAGATTTTTAAAAAAAAAACTTAAAAAAAAAAAAAAAAACTGTCACAAAGGAAAAACGTTTACAGTCATATATTGTTTTGGATTTACATTGTAGAAACTCGTCTCGGTTCTTGAGCTCTGGTACAATATCAGCTGTGGAGACAGAAATACAAATGTATCTTATTCTTATTCAGAGGTGGTGGTTACGTCACATGTCAGTTCTGAAGCAACAAACAAAACTCATTTACTTTAGCAGCTCACCATCAACACTTAAACCAGGTGAGTGTTAGGGCGTTTTCACACTGGTAACGATCTGTTCCGTTCTGTACCCGAGCACGGTTTCTCCCCCTCCCCAGTCCCCCCGCAGGTCTGCGTTCACACTGTAATAGCGATTGTGATCCCGGGGACACTTGCGTATTTACACAACCGGAAACAGTAGGTGGCGGTAGAGAGGTAGTTGGTTTGTTTTTCGCGGGAAAAAAAAAACTAAGAAAGAAGAAGAAACGCTACTCGCGTCGTGAACTGTGAGACACCTGTTAATGCTCCGTGTGGATGTTTTTATTTTTATGACAAAAACAACGGCGCTGTAAACAACACGCCTACTGACACATCTGTCGCGCGACTCTGAGGGTGAAATGAGCGCGCGCGCTGCACGGACACAGCACGAGGCACTGAGGAATGACTTTACATCTCTACTCTGTAAGGTGAGGAATCAGGTGTGTCCACGTTCTCTTCTGATTCCCAGTCAAATAGAAATAAAGTGCTCATTAAACATTACTTTCTTTAGTCATAGCAGATTTAAAATTTTTACTTTATCATAAAAATAGTGTTTATGTACACTGTAAATTAATCACAGATGTAAACAATGAATAAATGCAATAAATGCAATGCCTGCTAGAATAAAGTTAAACAAATAGCATAGATACATATTTATCATTTATTATATCTAATCATGCATTTTTCTGTTCTCCTCAGGATCATCTGGGTTCGAGAGAGGGCTGGTGTGTGATGGCAGGATGTCCCTGTGACCAGGAGAGACCAGGAATGGACACTAAATACTCCTATTAAGAAGACAACAGTCCTACAAGAGAGATGCTTGTGCTCTTTTTTCCTTACCTTGCCATGTGTAGATTCTCAAACTTAGCTGAGGTGCTGAAACTTAATTTAAAACCTCACCATGCATCAATGTTTAGTGTTTAACATGTTTTGTGTGCCGTGTGTTTATATTGTATTTTTGTAAATGTAAAAATAAATGTATACTGTAAAATCCAAGATGAGTGTGGGGGATTTGGAATAGAGACAAAGTACTGGATAGAGTGCAAAAGGTTTTATTAAACATTATTAAATAAAAATATAATAAGTAAATTTTGCAACAAAAGTAGCTGTCAAATAGGACAAAAAAATCTAAACATTAAAATGTAGCATATTTTATATTTACTTGTACTTGCATAGCAAGACGGTGTGTGTTAATGAAATTAAGACAACAGTTGGTCTGTCGTCTGCATCAACGTCCTATTCGATCTCTTGCTGTTCCTTCCTCTGTATCTGTAGTCGGCGCTTCTCCGTCTAAATCTGAGATTTCATGCAGACATTATGAGTCTCCTGCTCTGCACGTCAGGTTTCGTCTCTTTCTTCTGTTGTTCGCTGGTCTTGTGCTGCTGTCAGAGGTCTCAGTCTGTGTTTCCTCCAGTGTCTGTCTGCAAGAAACTATAAAGGCAAGAAATTAGCGGAAACTTACAACCATAACAGCTTGTACAAATTAAAATTTCCCAACATTTACATTTTGTCACAGCAAATCACAGATAACCTGAAACTGTGTGTGGAGCTTATGTGGCTCATCAGCGTCTCAGTGTTTATAAGTGTCTCTGAGATGTGTTGGAGAATATACATGAAGGTTCTACATAAAATATGAGTATAGAGTAAAGTAGCTGTAAGTCTAATAGCTACATAAGCACAACACTGGAGTTCATCACATTCTGCTCTTCTGAACAGTGAAATGATCTGAGGCCTTAAAGTGAGCAGACATGAGGAACATTCCAAGTCCACTTTACTGTGAGCTAACGTGAAAGGATCATCCTGTAGATCTTATTATATACATTTAAATGTCACCACGAGATCCACAGACAGTCACCTGGAGATGTGGTGATGATATGAGACTCTCTGTAACAGTGTTAGTAACAGGAGTTAATAGTGTTTAATATGAACTCACCGCTCACGCGCAGGCTCTCTGCTGGACCAGGCTCCACGCGGTCCGGTTCCCATGATGAAGGTAGATGTTGTTGTGGGTCAGAGGGGTTCCGACTCGATCACACTGGATGGTTTTTATCCTATTGTTTCTCTTTTCATCATTTCAGTATCGCAGCGCGCGCTGTGTACTGCACGAGCCGCGGTGTGTTTAACTCCGCGCGGCATCGCTCAGTGCTGCTGTACGCGCGCGCGTGTGTGTAAATACTTACGGATACTTCCGTAAATATCGGAGTTTTTATGTGTAGTGTCCGATTATCTCCGGATATTTTTGTCTGTCAGAGATTCTTCAGTAGCCACGTTTGTTTGTGTACGGAGTCGAACTGGAATTACGTCACTTCCTGTTTTGAGCACGAGCGCGTACTTATGTCCCGCCTTCCGTTCTCAGGAAGGTGTGAATCGTTCCCGAAACCACCTCTGCAATCGGTCCAGGGATTCGTTCCCGAGCGCGGAACGATTCGGAACGATTACATTCTCACAGACAAAAATCAGCTGGTCCCGGGGCCAAGTGTACTCGGAAACGGATCCGGGACCGCAGTGTGAAAACGCCCTTAAAAACTCAGGAACGAAGTGTTTCTTCGGCAGGAACAGCTCCTCTTACCATGTGGAGAGATTTTGTGGAATTCTTTCTCACAGAACTCCTCGTGCCTTTTCTGCATAGCTGAGAGAGAATGCTTTAGTCCATCAAATGAGATAATGTGCGTGATGCTGGCTCTGCGAATGTTTCGGCTCTCAGATGAGGAAGACTGAAGTGCGGAATCTACGGTCTACAATAAAGCAATAAGGTTAAGAAAATTGAAAAATCAAATACAACAGAGAGTAGAGTATATTGGTTTTAATATCTCGTGATTATGCAAAGTTGTCTTGTTTATGTTTATTTGGTCACTACAATCACCCAATAATTGTTGCACAAAAATGTCATGAAGTACAACCACTGTAAATCCTCCTCATGAACCACAAGTCACTAGTGCTATATAATTAGTGCTAATTACTATTAACTGCCAGTGGCTATGTCCGCCATGATCGATTCCCTCACCAGACCACCAGAGGGCACTGGCATGCATGTACAGTGGAACCTCGGATTGCGAGTAACGTGGTTTACGAGTGATCCGCAAACCGAGCAAAGATTTTTAATACATTTTTATTCGGAAACCGAGCAAGTATTAGTTTATGAGCGCCGAGTATCATGTATCACGTATGCGACACCGAGCGTCACTCTCTCACCTTCCCCACCTCACCCCCTAAACCCCCACGGCTTCGCAAACACACAGAAACTCTGCTAGTCTCTTACGGGTGTGCGCGCGCAATTTGACACCGACACACACACACGTACAGACGCTCTCTCGCCTTTTTACCCCCTCCCCGGTTTCACAAACACATAGAGACTCTGCTCTGTCGCGATTCTTTTCAAAGGTAAGGTGCTGGTTCATTTGGTTTTTTTTTTTTTTTTGCTTTGTTTTTTTTTTGTTTGTTTACTTTACAGCAGTGATTCCCTTAGTATGTGCTCACGCCAGGTCAGAGAGATTTCTTTTTTCCCTGTCAAAAAGGTGTTTCCGTGTTTATGTGTGTCCGTTTGTTGTGAAACTTAAGTGATTCCGTTCGTATGCGCTCGTGCCAGTTTCGCTTTTTTCCATTAAAACGGTCTTTCCCCTGTGTTTATGCGTTTGTTGTGAAACTTAAAAAGTGAGTCCGTTAATATGCGCTCATGTCAGTCTCAGAGAGATTTCTTTTTTTTCCTGTTAAAACGGTGTTTGTGTGTTTGTGTGCTTTTTAATTAGTTATCCCTATTTAAGTTTTTCTGAGCATTTTACCCACTTTCACACATGTGCAACTCTTCATGACCTTATGAACTATAGCACACAAGGCCATCCTAGATGCTGTCCATGGGGTTTTCTTGGCAATAATACTGGAGTGGGCTGCCATTTCCTTCTCCAGAAGACCATCTATGGGCAATTTTGAAATGCCAATTAGCTTAACTGCTTGAAACTGGAGAACTTGGAGGAAATCAACCAAGCACGTTACCAAATTCCAATCAGCATAAAATCCTTATTCACAGACAGTGAGTGTTACCTGGAGGAAATGGACATGATCATGTGTGTATGAAAGCTGCTCCAGCTCAGTGAGTCTCCTCTGAAGATCAGCAATCTCCTGCTCCAGTTGCTCCAGGAGTCGTTCAGCTCGACTCAGTTCAGCCTTCTCCTGAGCTCTGATCAGCTCCGTCACCTCCGAGCGCTTTTTCTCCATGGAGCTGATCAGCTCAGTAAAGATCCTCTCACTGTCCTCCACTGCTGTCTGTGCACTCAGCTGTTACACACGCACACACACACACACACACACAGGATGTAAAGCTCATCTATCATTCCCTCTCTTACTGCGACTCTAAATGTCTCCATGTTGTCCATGTTGTGTGTGTTTCTAGGAGCAGCTCTGTCTCTGCTCACTGCTCACCTTTATAGTGTTCACAGCCTGTTTCAGCTCCTGCACCTTCTTCTGCTTCTCCTGGATTCTCTGATGGTTTTTTATCTGCACCTCCTTCAACATACCCTAAGGACAGATGAATTGCACTTAATAATTATGGATTACATTGTGCTATTTGTGACATTTCTTATCTCTCTCTCTCTCTCTATCGCTCATTTTCCTTATTCACTTATCACAAATACATGCGGGAGGAAATATTCCAAACTGGTCTGACCAGATAATTAAGACTGACAAACAGACATTTTGCAATGCCTTATCCTAGATTTTAATATCCAGAATGTAAATTGAGTGATTTACGTGATCACCTTTCTGAAATAGCATTAGAAGAATCTCTCGTTCTCACCTGTTTCTCAGCTCGTTCTGCTGCAGCCGTGACGGTGTTGTGACCTTTGTGTCTGTCCATTGTACACAAATAACAGATGCAGGTTTGATCAGTACAGCAGTAGATCTCCATCGGTTTGTTATGTTGGGAGCAGATCTTCTCTTGGAGTATTTTTGTGGCTTTGATTATCGAGTGCGTTTGCAAGGCAGGTCGCTCAAGATGCGGTTTGAGGTGGATTTCACAAAAAGACGCCCGACACGTCAGGCAGGACTTGATGGCTTTGCATTTTCTTCCATCACAGTAATCACATTCAACATCTCCAAGTCGAGGAGGTGGAAGAGGAGGTCGGGCATCGATCTTCTTCAGTTTCTCCGCCAAGTCAGCCAGCATGTTGTTTCTGCGTAGAACAGGCCTTGGAGTGAAAGTGTCTCTGCACTGAGGACAGCTGTAGACGCCCTTCTGGTCCTCCTGATCCCAGCAGCCATGAATACACACCTTACAGAAACTGTGACCACAGGGGAGAGTCACCGGGTCCTTCAGGAGATGTAGACAGACTGGACAGCTGAACTGCTTCTTGCTTACTGAAATACTGGCCATTTTCCTCTGCTTACATACTGGGAGAGAGAATTACAGTTTTCTTTCCTCTGCATGAACTTTCAGCTTCTCTGCTTATAGTGTGACAGAGAGAGGAGGCGGAGCTTAAAGGATTGAGGGCAGGCAACCTGTAAAGGAGGAGAGTGTGCAGAAAAACTAGTTCATGCTTTTATCACCTCTAGGTTGGACTATTGGAACGCTCTACTGTCAATCCCTGCTGTCCGTTATCACCCAGATGAATCCGGTTCCTCTCAAGGTTTCGTCCTACTGCCGTCTCAGGGAGTTTTTCCTTGCTTACTCGTCAGGGACGATCTGACCGTTTTGATTCATACACATTCACATTTCATACAAACTTAAATACTTCTTTTGATTGTGTAAAGCTGCTTTGCGACAATGACCATTGTTAAATGCGCTATACAAATAAAATCGAATTGAATTGAATTAATTTCGCTGATTATGATTAAAATGATTGACAAAGTATTATTATTCATTAGTGAAGAAGTAAAGAGTTTTTGCACATACAGTATTTTAATGGGTCATATGAAAAGAAGAGATTGAAACCTTATTCAGCATTATTATTATTATTATTATTATTATTATTATTTATAATAATATTATTCTTTTATTCATGGACATTGGGCCTCACCAGTCAATTCACAGAGCTGACTCTAATCATCACCTCAACCTCCACTTAATTTGGATGAATCAAAACACCTTTGAAACTAGATCCTGCAAAAAGTGTCCAAACTGCGTTAAAGTTCTGTACTCATTGATCATCTTGTCCTGCATCAAACTGATATGTGCCATCTTTGTGATTTATTGTTAAATTAATATTAAGGCCACAAAGAGCCAATCGACTTGAAGTACATTATGGGACATTGCTCTGGTGAATCTGATTTCCCTTCTGACATCCACCATCCAGTGCTTTAATATTACATATGTCGACTGAGCAAATAGTGTTCCGTGGGAAATCTGAATGTTAGAGCAAGGCGTGTTCAATAATACCAGGTGGCTGTCAAACGATGATGCATATTTGGGGAAATGTTTCACATATTTGATCGTGTCGGTAAGCAGCTTTACTGGTGGTTTTCGTTCCTCATTCTCGACATATGCCTCAAACAAACCGGCACGTGACGACCTTCAAACCTTCGGATTTGAAACAGAGTCAGGCTTTGAAATCACATCACAGCTTTAATAAAATAATAACAAATATTTTGTTCTCATTCATGAGAATAATGACGCTGTGATCCATTTGATCTGATTTTACACAATCTATTTCATTTTTTTTTTTTTCTTTTTCTGAAGAGAATAGTGTAAACAACATTGTGCTACACACAAATGTCGGGGGTCTGAACGTGTCTTTTTAAAAAAAATCCATTATTTCCTTTCATTATCTTGTCTCACCTGCAACTTCATTATGCCTCAAATTTGGAATTATTTTAATTCCCATACACACATAAGAATTAGATTCATCAAATCTATCATTCATGATTCGTGTGTGTAAATCCTTCGATCAAAGATCAGGTTATTATAATATTAATACGATAGGATTCTTTCAACTCAGGTTAAGAATATAATGTCACTAATATATATATATATATATATATATATATATATATATTCTAGGTTCTCCTAGGTGCATAAACACGCTCCAGTTATTCCAGAATGCAGGAGCAAGAGTTCTTACTTGATGCAGAATATACAAGAACATCACTTCTATCATAGTGACTGTGTTTTTCCATCAATTGGTGATTTCTAAAAGAAAATATGCAGAGATCTCATTGCACCCAGGTGATGCAAAAGAGAAATTTTATGAAGCTTTATTTTATGAAATTTAGGGCTATTAGGCATATGATATGATCTGATTCATTTATTCAATTTTTAAAGTTGTGAATGGGAGATAATGCAGCTTTGCACATTTTTCAGTGGATCACATAGAGCAGTGAGCATCACCTCATTCTTACTAGGCTTTCACCTTTACTTAATTTTGTATGAATAAAAACCTGGTACTCGATAAGCGTTTGGCTTTGAGAGTATTTGTCTTCATGCTACACCATTAACTACAAAGTACAAAGAGATGGTACATACTTGAGATGATACAAACTGTACATTACATATGAATTCAGTCCTGAAAAAGGACCTAATTATGCACGTCCTCAGGTGAAATAGATTTGGCCATGCAACTGATTTTTTCTTATCAGCATGAACAGATAGATTTGGAATTTTAGGAGATGTTTAACTCTTTAACATTTACGAAACCCCGGTGGGTTACGTGTGCAGCAGAAGTTTGCTCTGGAAATTCCAGAGCAAAGTGTCCTACAAGACGTCGGGCAGCATTCCTTCATCAAGACAAACTTGCCGAGAAAAATCAGAAAATGCTTAGGCACAGTTACTCATGCTCGGAAATGTGCAATAAACAAATGGGCACTTTAGAAGCTTAAAACTTAATTACGAACAAAGGTATGTTTATCGTCGTAGAGTGTCATAGAGTGGTCTTTAGCATGGTTTGAGTTTTGAAAATGAAACAAATAACACATGAACGTAAGTCTTATGATACAACGAAACGAAACGGAAGGGAGAGGTTCATACATGATATAAAACATAATATAAAAGATTTGATAAAATAGAAAGTTAGTCAAAAAAAAGTGTGAGTCAAAACTGATCAGCACTCTGACTACAGTATATTAAAACGTCTGTCTTATCTTGCTTATCTTATCTGAAGCTTTTTGTAGTTTGCACAATTTTCTGGTCTGACGGTGATTGACGAGATTGGATATCCGCTAATTAGATTTGGAGCAATACTTAAAGGAAGGAGAAAGTTTTTTTTAAAAAGGAACCATTAGTGGTGACAAACATCCTTAATTGGTGACAGAGAAAAAGTTCAAAAGTTTTAAGGCCCAGTCTACAGTATATACTGGGTACACACGTACTGTATATAGCAAACTTTCACGCCTCCTCCCAATTCACTATTTCAGCGTTTAAGTAAATGTGCTACTGCTAAACCATGCTCTTATGGACTGACTCTTCTTATAGGATGTCACATTAGGAGAAGAATCTAATTTGCTTCTTCAAGTATTGGTCA
The DNA here is from genome assembly GCA_013621035.1 of Clarias magur. NCBI lineage: Eukaryota > Metazoa > Chordata > Actinopteri > Siluriformes > Clariidae > Clarias > Clarias magur. The sequence goes on from QNUK01000218.1 coordinate 317,161, forward strand.
ATAGAAATATGGAAAAAGAGTAAAAAAAAAAAAAAAAAACATAAAATCGCTTTTTTTTCCCCCTTTAATTAATTAAATAATCATTTTTAAGTAAAGTGTATACAAAAAAAATGTGGGAATTTGAGAACTAAAAGCAGAGTATGGAGTACAGCAAGGAACACATTATCCATCAACCTCCAAACCTCTATGTTAGTTTTGATCTGGATGTTTTTGTGACATTAAAGGGTTTTTCATGCTGTTGATATTCTAGATAATAAGCTAACTGCTTATCCGTGTAGTAGTGGTTAAGTTAAATCATACTTATGTAATAATAAAATAATAATAATAATAATAATAATAATAATAATCAAGAAGTAATGTTCTTTATTAGAGCCCAATGATGAAATAGGTTCAATTTTACTGTTAAACTTAATCGGTAATATTATAAAATTATTATAACCAATATTGACATATTCACCAGTGTTAATTCCCTGACAGCATTTTTATGAACATGATGTTTACTTAAAAAATGTTTATTCACTCTATACAACATTACAGTTAAGTAAAGTCACTAGTTCAAAAAACAGTGATTTATTCATTTTTTTTTTTTTAATTGTGTTTAATACTCCGCCCCAGGATTGCTTATTTTTGACTGCACAACCTCACGGTTGGTCCTGTTTTATGCAAAACAGATTTGTAGAACCCGAACCCAGCGTACAGAGGCTGAGTGAATGTGGTGTGGACTCTGTGGAGGAGCTTCATGGTGTCAGAGACGCTGTAGAAGGACAGAGTTCCTGCGCTGTGATCCACATACACTCCTATTCTGGAGGTTATTGGATGTCCCAGAACAGTCTCGATGTTGTTATGATAACATGAGATAGAAGAAGAATAAGAAGAAAACTCCAGACTCCAGGACTTGTTGTTGCGTCCAAATCCGCTTTCGTTACCCCATCCTTTCCTGTCGATGTCTTTATAAGAGACTACAAAGTCCATACCCCCCCATTTGCTCCACTCCAGCTCCCAGTAACAGCGTTCAGAAATGCTTTCCCTGCACAGCACCTGAGGCCAGTAATCAAACCGCTCCGGATGATCAGAGTACGAATGCACTTTTTTACTGTATGTCACCGCTCTGTTCTTCTCGGACAGACTGAGGTTACTATGTGCCGTGTTGGGATCCAGAGTCAGAGAACAGAAATCTAAATAAATAAATTAATAAATGTTATTAATCATAATATTATTATATTATTATGATTATTATGATTATTATGAAACAACAACAACAACAATAATAATAATACTAATAATAACAACAATAATAATAATAATAATAATAATAATAATATAATAATAATAATAAGTTATTATTGTTGTTATATATAGTATTATTATTATTGTTGTTGTTGTTGATAATAATAATAATAAATAATAATAATAAAATAATAATAATAATAACAAAATAATAACAATATTATTTATTATTATTGTGTGTTGTTGTTGTTGATGATATTAATAATAATAATAAAATAATAATAATAAAGAGATAATTATTATTATTATTATTATGTTATTATTATTATTATATATTAATATATTTATATATTATTATTATTATATCATCATCATCATCATCAACAACAAACAATAATAATATAATAATAATATAATAATATTGTTATATTGTTGTTGTTTTGTTGTTGTTGTTTACATCATCATCATCATCATCATCATCAACAACAACAACATAATAATAATATAATAATATAATATTATTATTATTATTATTATTATTATTATTATTATTTTATCATCAAGCAACAATAATAAGACCCAAATAACATTATTATTATTATTATTAACATACAGTATTATTATTATTAACATTATTATTATTATTATTATTATTATTATTATTATTATTATCAACAACAACAACAACAACAACAATAATAATAATAACAACAATACACAATATTATATTATTATATATTATTAACAACAACAACAACAACAACAATAATAATAACAATAATAATATTAATAATAATAATAAAAATAAATAATAATAACTATATTGATTATTATTATTATTACATTATTAAGAACAACAACAACAACAGCAACAATAAATTATTTACATATTATTATTATTATTATTAACAAACAAAACAACAACAACAATAATAATAACAACAATAATAACATTATTATTATTATTATTATTATTATTATTATTATTAACAACAACAACAAACAACAAATAACAGTATTATTTATTATTTTATTTATTATTATTATTATTATTATTATTATTATTATAATTATTAACAACAATAATAATAATAAATAATAATAATAATAATAAATAGGATCACACAGATCATCCTGTATTCATTAGAAGAGTGAGACCGTCAAAATAAATTAAACTAAAACTTGTTTCTAAGGCAGAAATAGTGTAAATGTTGTTAAACATACATTTAAGAAACTCTTCCCTGTTTGTTGGTTCTGGTATATCTTTAACTGCGGAGACAGAAATACAATTATACAATGGTGAATCTAAACAAAAAATTATTATTATTATTTAACAACATCATTCATGTGTAGATCGGAAATGTGTGTAAGTCACATGTTAGACTTCAGTTTTGCTGTACCAAAGTGCAAAGTTCATCAGCACTAATACACACTCCTTCATCATCAAGTCTAACATCAGATGAGTGTTAAAAACTCTAAACTGTGAAGAACTATGGTGCTCATGAATCAGCTCAGGAAAGAACTCACAACTCAATATCTCCCATTCACCTACTGAAGAAAGCCATTGTGTTTCTCCAGCAGGAACAGCTCCTCTTACCATGTGGAGGGATTTTATTGAATTCCTCCTCACAGAATTCCTCGAGTCTCTTCTTCACATCTGAAAGACATTTTCTCAATCCATCGAATGAAAGATGCTGATTAACAGGGACGCTGGACGTCCGAGTGTCTGTTGTGCCGTCTGTGGAAGACCGACGCCTGGAAGCTAAAACCTACCAAAAGACAATAACAATTTAAACAGCTCTCTCTATGAAAGTGCTTATTACTGCATCTAGTCATCAACAATGGGAGCTGCAGTTAGAGACAATGTTACTGGGAGTAAACAGAGTTACTGGGAGACCTGTGGACAACTTGTAACATGAACACATACAAGCATCGAAAGCATGAAAGAAGGAAGCAGGAAACACCTGCTTATTACAAAAAAGTCTAAGAAAACATTCAGAACATACAACAGACTAGAAGCATCAAGAACAAGCAATGAGACAAGCCATTTGAATTTGACCATTAAGTTGCAGAGTGAGAACAAATGGGAGATGCAGGGAGCTTCTGAATGAGAGGGTATCGATAACAAGCAGGACACAAGGATCACTTCTGTTAATAATCTGGCCAGATGGATAGCTGTGTTTGCTCTGCTGAGGATATCTCATGAAATAATGGAGGTCTGTTACAGAAGACCTGTGACCTGGGGCCAGGAGGCTCTCCCGACAATCCGTGAATACCCACACAGCATAGGCTGGATCGCTCGTGATAGCTGGAGTGAAGTGTCATTGGAGGCAAACTGTTACAGAGGTTCCAGGACAACAGGTCTTCAGACATAAAATCAGTGAGACTTTAAACAGTGGTGGTTTTATTCTGTGGATGATTTCATGGATCGTACGCCAATGAGACTAGGTTATCCACCGAGACTGGATGTGGATAACGAGACTAGGTTATCCACCAAGTGATCGCTTGTTGTTTTATGTCATTTAATTGCCCTCCTCACTTGTGTGTGCGCGGAGACGTACAGATATCCTTGCTCTTTCAACTGATACTGTATGTCCATCCACGTCATGGTCTAGGGAAGCAATGGGAGTTAGTGGATGAGGTAGCACTGAAAGAGGGTGAGGCCCAGTGATGTGTCATACCAGTACCGGTGAAGCCATGACACGATTGGGTTAAGATATGTCTGGCACATTACTAAAACCTGGTATGATAGTGCTGAACCGTCAATGTCACAATCAAAATGCAACCAGAAAAATAATCAGTGGACGTTACTTAAACCTCTGGGGAAGTCGCATACACAAGAGAAATCAGCGTTATTGTTAATAGTCAAAGTAAGAGCATTTCCATACACACACTCAATGTGATGAGAGCTCACTGGATATGGACTTAACAGCTGTGTGTCCATCAGACTCGTGTGAAAGAAAGGCCTCCGTTTGATTGCAGGACTTTGGAACAATGGAAAAACGTTGGGTGCTCTGATGAGTCCAGATGGAGATCATTAGCCATGGATGTGTCAGGGTAGGAAGGTATGAAGCGATGCACCCATCATGCATACTGCTCACTGGACGGTCCTCTGTAGAAAGTGTTATGTACAGTAAGTGGAGGCATTGACCTTCTCATCCCCCATGAGTTCCTGGCTTGTAAGTTATAACATTAGGAAGATTAACATTTATTGAATGACAGACATACTGCCAGGTCCATATACATTTGGACATTTTGTTTTTGTTTTTGTTGTTTTTTGCCTCTGTATACCACTGTAATGGGTGTGAAATGGAGATTTCCTGTTAAGTCTTTGAAAATGTAGCAACTGTGTAAAAAAACAATAGGTGAAGTTGAGCAAAAGAGAAGCGAAAAGCTATTAACACTAATGAACACAAAGTATATTCGATAAAACTGGACTAAAGACATACTTTAACTTATTTCACCACACTTCCTGCTGCATTACTAAGAAGCACTAAAGAGATTATATAAGTACAGCATGCTCTGTAGATCAGACACGGCGTGTTACCTTCAGGAAACTGATGTGATCATTCGTCTGTAAAAGCTGCTTCAATTCATTGTCGCTCCTCTGAAGATCTTCAACCTCCTGCTCCAGTTGCTTCAGGAGCTGTTCAGCTCGACTCACTTCAGCCTTCCCCCGAGCTCTGATCAGCGCCGTCACCTCGGAGCGCTGTTTCTCAATGGAGCTGATCATCTCAGTAAAGATCCTCTCACTGTCCTTCACTGCTGTCTGGACTATGAGCTGTTAGCATATGAATTCAGACCATGATGGTAAGATTGAACTCCTCCTGCGACTCTAAATGTCTCCATGTTGTCCATGTTGTGTGTGTTTCTAGGAGCAGCTCTGTCTCTGCTCACTGCTCACCTTTATAGTGTTCACAGCCTGTCTCAGCTCCTGCACCTTCTTCTGCTTCTCCTGGATTCTCTGCTGGGATTTCATCTGCTCCTCCTTTAACTCGCTCTGAGGACAAATGTATTGCACTTAGTGGTTAATTAAATATAAGCTATATAGGTACATATGAAATGAAGACAGTTGTTTGTCCTGTACACATCTGTGCTATGAAGGTAACGTGTACAGTGTGTGTGTGTTTTTCCCATGAGTTGTTAATGTATTTGTTTGTTCATCATACATCAAAGATGGTTTGAAGAAACGCAGGTCTGTAATGGTGAGTCGAATATATTCCTCCTACAGCTAGAAGTAAGCTTTCAGACTATGCAGTTATGCAAACGGCCTTTCAATTCCACATGTGGATCAGTAAAGGCCTTTGTATACCCAGTCATTTAGCTGTACAATACGATACACCTTTTATGTTTAAGGAATGATTGGATTCCTATAATTACAAAATAAAAATGCTCAAATCTTGCCTTCAGTATAATTTTTGTAACCACCTCTCCTGCTCGGCATTATCTAAACCAAATCTTGGTCTATTATTGGTCATTAAACCTTTAAGCAAAAGTTACAGGTTGTTTATTAGTACCTAGGTACTATTACCCTAACTCTAACCCTAACCCCTAACCCTAACCCCTAACCCTAACCCCTAACCCTTAACCCTAACCCCTAACCCTAATTCTTGGTGAACTGTTCTGATGCTGTCATCCCATCATCACCCGGTAACCCAGTAATAATGACATATAATAACAGTGGCTAATGTAAACAAGAAGATCATCTAGAGATCTAAATCTGCAGTGGTTAAAGCGCTCGCCCTATCATCCGGAGATCGCTAGTTCGAATCCCGGGTGATGCTGTAACCTCTCGCAGCGGAGGGAGCGGATAGCGCTGTCCTCCGAGTGTGTGACTCCGCCCCCAACGGTGCGCGAGCGAGAAGTTCGAAAAGATGCGGTCGGCTGGCGTCACGTGGATCGGAGGAAACACGTGATAGTCTTCGGCTGAGTGGTAGTAGTAGCCTTAATGTGGGAGCGCCCCCTAGTGACGGGGAGGAATTGGAGACGACTAAATTAGGGAGAAAATCGGGGGAAAATCCAAAAAAAAAAAAAAGAGAGATCTAAATCTGTGCATAAATTTAAAAATAGTTTAAATCTAGAATTCATTAGTTAACTCCTGTACTTTGACGTACATGGCCTCAAGCAAGATTCCAAGTCTAGTTGATTTCCAGTCATCAGTCTTTGCAATGAAATGCTTGCTTCACTGAATCAGTTGTGTTAATTGTATTCATTTAAAGGAAATTTGTGATAAATTCTCTCCCTCTCACACACACACACACACACACACACACACTCTCTCTCTCTATATATATATATATTTATCTGCTCTTCTGCCTTATTTTGTCACAGAAGCATGTTGCTTGATATGTTCTCTAACTGGTGTGACCAGACATTTACATTAATGTTAACATTCCTATAACCAGAACACACAAAAATGTAAAGATTTCTCGTCCTCACCTGTTTTTCAGCTCGTTCTGCTGCAGCCGTGACAATATCATGACCTTTGTGTCTGTCCAATGTGCACAAAAAGCAGATGCAGGTTTGATCGGTACAGCAGTAGATCTCCATTGGTTTGTTGTGTTGGCTGCAGATCTTTTCTTGCAGTTTAGTTGTGGCATTGATTATTGTGTGTGTCCTGAATGCAGGTCGGTCAAGATGAGGTTTAAGGTGAATTTTACAAAAAGAAGCCCGACACGTCAGGCAGGATTTGACGGCTTTAAGCCTCGTCCCATCGCAGTAATCGCACTCCACATCTGCAAATGCAGGAGGTGGAGAAGGAGCAAAGCTTTCAGTCTCCATTAGTTTCTCCATCACTTCAGCCAGCACCTTGTTGCGGCGTAGAACAGGCCTTGGATTGGAAGTGGCTTTGCACTGAGGACAGCTGTAGACACCTTTATGATCCTCCTGATCCCAGCAGTCATTAATACACACCTTACAGAAACTGTGACCACAGGGGAGAGTCACCGGAACCTTCAGGAGATCCAGACACACTGGACAGAGGAACTGGTTATGATCGACCGAAATATTGGCTTCAGCCATCTTCCTGCACGAACACACACTGAGAGAGAGAGCGAGAGCGAGAGAGAGAGAGGGAGAGAGAGTCTTAAAGATCGACTTTGTTTTCTTCTGTCCATGGAGTGACAGAGATATTGGGTGGAGCTTAACGACTGAAGTGTATGCAGCCATTCAAGGCTGAGGGTGGAGGAAATATCAGTGAGCTTTTTAAATACGGTATAATGCCACATATAATGTAATTCATTTGTAAAGTTGCTAATAGGAAGATGTTTTGCATGCAAATCAAAAGAACAGATAAAACTTCAGCAGTGTGTTTAAGAGAGAGGTTTGGTAGAAATCAAACTAGGCTGGCACTAAATCAGCTTCAGTTGTCAAACGTACAACGTCTGGAAATATCGGTGTTTCAGCCAGATCAGGGTTCATGGAACTGTAATTTGGCCAGAACTGTAAAAACTGAGAACCTTGGAAACAGCTTGGTATGAAGATGGAGAGCTTTCCATTAACATGGCACACCCACTCAAAAAATATCCGTCCTCATTATGTCAAACATCTTGAAGATGAGAAATACTGATGTAATATCAGGTCTATTGTTCATTACAAGAAATATCAAAAGAGCATACATTTAGATATAATATCAATAGAAGTAGCCGATGCTATTGCTAAAAAATTTGCCTAGCTATATAAATTATATAATAAATAAATAAATAAATAAATATATATATATATATATATTTTTTTTTAAATCTGTACTTTACTGGCAGCACAGACGCCAGAACTCTACTGTAATTTTACAGTAATGAAAGTTATAATTTTCTGTACAAACTGTACAATAACTGATTATTTTTATTTGAACTTTTTTGTTTATTAAACAAAGGTATAATTGATAAGAAAATAATAATTTTAGGATTAAAATAAAATGAAAAAAAAAAAATCTACAGTATATATCTTAGTATATTAAATTTTCCAAATAAACGTATTGCTTTCTCTGTGTCTACATTCAGTATTTCATGGGAAGTTGCTGCCAAGTGGTGATCAACAAGTGGGTAGGTATTTAGTGTATAGTGTCAAATGTCCAAAACTTCTAAATTATGATGCGTTTGTTATGCCACGTAATGAGTTTATGGTGTTAAAATCACCGTAGCATCGGTTAGCATGTAGCATAACTGATTAGCGTATTTTGCTAGACTGCTGATGGCATGTCCCATTTCAGTTACCCTGCCAAGCTCCGTCACAGTGCAAATGCCAAGTCCTGGCCTTGCAGTCATGCCAAGCTTAGACCTGATGCCAAGAACACGAGAATCACATCCCACCTACCGACTCTGCTCACAACGCCCATGACAGATTTCATCACTGCCACCACATAAGGCTTCCACCCAGTTGCCATGGCTAGTTTTACACCAAGCACCATTCACAAACCATATTGTTGAACTCTGCCCTGCCATCTTCCAGCTGTGGCATGAAGGAAGCTAAAATCGGCAACCTGGAGGAAAACTCCAACAGCAGCATTCTAGTAAGATCGCTCTGCCAGCGTTTTCCCCTCCGCTTTCCTGGTTTTGTCTTTTGACCTTGTGATCTTCTCCAATTTCTTGTTTTGATATCGCAAGATGGTGCCACTTAAATGTTTCCCTGCAGCTAAGAGTCTCACCACCGTCGTGTGCCGGAAGTCTTTTGTCAGTTGCTCTTCCATCGTCCCAGTTTGACTTGTACATATAGAACTTAGTGAAGTTAACGTTTACTTCGAATTAGATATGATTTCAAATGAAAAAATTTTCTACACACAAAGATATTTAAAAGTACTAAAAGAAAGAAACGCTGTAATACAGTGAGCTTTATGATGCTTTTCAGAAAACTATTAGCTAATTACAAAGAAAAATTAAATCAGCCACCATGATTGCGTAATTTTAAGAAATTAAATAATGGAAGTAGTATTAATTACAAAAAAAAAAAAATGCATACTAAGCAACTTTTTTTTTTTTTTTTTTTTTTTCTTTTTTTTGGAGTCATCTTGCTGAAATTGTTAGAGCTTTTATACAAGATCACATGACCTACTTTGAACTGGTTCCGTGACATTTCTTTAAAGCAGAATGTTTGATGTATTGGGAAATGTATATATATATATATATATATATATATATATATATATATATATATTTTTTTTTTTTTTTTTTTTTTTAACACAGCAGTCTCATCTTAGATAGAGTAGTAATGGTAAAGATAATTCAGGGTTAGCAGGGAAATATTCACGAGATTCCCCAGACTTGGAAAACACAAGCTTGGATTCATGAAGGCGTTTCATTACGTAAGTGACATTTAGAATTTCCACAATTATGTTGATAATTCTGCATTTCGCTGTCTTTTCCGCTGCCAGGCTTTGCATGTGCAATTCTTTCTGCGCGTCACCGTGTTCAAGCAAAACATGACGAGTCACATTCTGTTCCGAAGAACAGGAAGCTTTTGTTGGTCACGTATACATTAAAGCACAGCGGATTGATTCTCTTCACTTTTTTCTTTAGCTCGTTAGGAAGTTGTTGTCAGAGCACATGGTCAGTCCGCCGAAGGTACCATGGAAACAAGACTACACACTGAACCAGGCACACAATCAGTCGATCAATGGGACCGCAAAAGTGGGTATAAAGACGGACACCTTGACGTCGACATGGTTGCATCCCTACTTGACCTTAGTGCAGCTTGTATTGTATCTGTCGATGTTGAAAAATGAAAATAGGTTTTGGCAAAGCCACAGCTCACGTCGCAAGCCTGAAGCGCTGGACAAGTTTGTGTGCCTCGCTAAAAAACATGTGAAATGCTGACAGGCACTACGACAACTATTTATTTAAAACAAAATAAAAAAAGTCATTTAGGTCTGCAGTTTACACTTTATGCTTTTGCTAGAATAACTCGAACATGTAGAGACTGGTGAAAGTTTGCTCTTTAGTAATCCCAAAAAGAAGTTATGCATGTTGTACTGAGTACTGATTACACTGAAACGGGGCTACAGCGGCCTCTATTGGCCGATACGGTTGGGTGGTAGAATTTACAGTATTGTTGAGATTTCTGTTAGCTTTTAGCCCTATGTGCAGCTTGAACAATATTCCATAACTCAGTCCTTTTCTTACCTATACAGGGTCCGGGAAGGGGCGGAGCTTATCTCATAGGCTCAAGGCAGTACAGATGGACAGAATGCCAGTCCATCATGAATTCACTTACTTGTTATGAGCAACTTGGAGAAGCCAGTTAGCCTGATCAGCAGCATGTTTTCAAACTGATCTAGGAAACTTGAGTACCTGGAGGAAACCCACCCAGCAAGCATGCGGAGAACCTGCAAGCCCCATGTACACGGACGTGAGATGGGATCCGAATCTACACGGTGCTCATTTCTACATCACCGTGCCACCCTTTAAACAATATATCACATTTGCATAGTGTAAAAACAAACTAAATATCAGATGAAACCAAAAGAATTAGATTCACTTTGATTCAGGCTGGATAAATGAACGGAAAGACGATACACACTCCACTCGTGAGCAAAACGGTACGCGGTGTGAAAGGTGCAATTACAATGAAATTTATTTACAAAATGTTGTTTAGTGGTTACATTATTTATAAACAACAGCAGTCACTTTTTTTTTATCGTATTCACAGTATAAAAGTCACAACAATAGTAAAAAAAAAAAAGAAAAAAAAAGAAGAAAACTCACCTGATTTGTTTGAAATGCAAGCTTTACATAATTTAACAATAAAAACTGTAAAAGATCGCATGTCCACAGGCTACTTCCAGGGATTGACATGTATCCATATGATCTCTTCCCATTGGTAAAAGTAGCTGTGCAGATCTGCAGGCTGGAATGTGACTGGGTTTGTTTCGATGGGTGTCATCCATTACGTTTTTACTGAGACCAGGGTGTGAGCCCTGGATGTTGGGACAACCCAGAGGGAAGTGACTGGACCCCAAAGGGGGTTTGGATTCTATTTCGGTAAAAGCGTCAGACAAATGAACAACTGTGTGACATTACAGGTGAGTTCATTAGTGAATTCTGAGGAATTCTGATTACATGCACTGTGCTATACGTATCTTCCGCACTCAGCGATGATGCCCTGTGTTCATGCTAGCAAGAGATACTTCACTTGTTACTTAGAAACAAAAGGAAATCTGCTTGAAATGAAGTTGAGATTCCAGGCTTAATGCTTCAGAGACGTCCCGAATGTTCACGGATGTCCAGCGGGGCGGGGACATGTTGGTGATTAGCGATTTTGCCACAACAGCCTTGCTTTGTTAGCAACAGCGAGACGGAACTGAAACTGAAACTAAACATTCTTCTTCATACCAAGTAAAATCAGGTGCTTTCAAGGACAATGTAATGTAATAAATATACCAATCTGAGACAAAGCGAACTCTGGATTTAACCGGACTTCCTGCTTGGCTTGGGAGTTGTGAGCCAATTCCATTTGCTGGTTACTTCCATTGAGATGAGAGCAATGGATCTTGGCAATGGCAATGGTTTTTACCATCGTTGTTGGTCTTTTTTTTTTTTTTTTTTTTCTCTCCATAATTCCAGGAACTTATTTAGAAGAGTAAACAACATTTGGTATCATCATGCTGTTTGGTGCACCAAATCTGCCATCTCTCCAGTTTCTCATTAAAACCAATCACCGTTGGTCAGGAATCCGCAAACCCGCTCAGGTGAATCCTCAGCACAGCCGGACATCACGATCACCCGAATAGTAAATCAGTCTACGCTAATGAGTCCAGCCGTCAGCGTGAGGTTTTCTCCCATGTACGTGTTCTACATTTATGGATTTAAAACGCAATCCTACAATGGCATTAGCTTTATACGCATTCAGAGCTTCGAATTACATCACGTCAGGAATTAAAAGTGCTAAATCAACATTGCGTCTTTGAGTAATCTACCATGCTAACTGATTCTTCTTCATCTGAGTGTCGATCAGTTTCATCCTACTTTACATTTTTTTTTTCTAGTTCATCTCCACATCATGACCTCAATGTTCATTTGTTTCTCTTATTAGCTGGTCTGGAAGTGGTTTATTCCCCTCCCACCCCAGCATACTGCCGTAGTTAACTAGTAAACTTTTTCCTTCATAAGTTACATCCGTATTCAGTGCGCACATCCGTTCCCTCATCCTCCTCCTCTCTTGATCCTCTCGCGTAAAAGAAACTTCAAATGAAGCGCCAAATCGTCCAAAGATTCCAGAACACTCGCATCTACAGCCTTACCTCTGACCCTGGAGACTCCTTCCTTATATCATAAACACGCCTCTTACTAGGAGAAGACACGCGCTGTTCAAATAGAAACGATACTGCGGGAAGCTAAACCTGCACTACTGCCGTTGTAGAAGATCAATCAACAGCTTCAAACCAACCAGAACGTGTCAACGCCTTTCAAGTCAACATCAGTAGTACATCACAATGTGGAAACACGGCTTTCTCTAACTAACATTACCAGTTAAACTGTTTCATGGTTTCTTCATATATACATATATATACACACACACACACACACACACTGAGGTATGGCGTACTCATCATGCAAATATCATACCCCTAAAACTGATGACGTATACGGATCAAACACTTGGAATTTCACTAGCAATTCATTCTAATGTCATTTTTAATTCATTTAAATAGAAAATTTGACCACGATGATGATGATGATGATGATGATAAGTTTTATGTTGTTGTATGGTCACAGCTCTGGTCTGTATAATCAAAGTTGAAAACAATATTGAGAAACGCCCATTTTCGATTAAAAAACTATTAGCGGTTAAAAGCTAGCGGGATATAGCATTTTGGCTGTGTTTTCTTTCTCTAGTATCGTACTGCTGAAGATCTATACACATGCAAAAAAAACAATAAAAATTTTTTAAAAAGCACTCAGTCACGTGTTAAAAAAAAAAAAAAAACGTTGATCATTCCTCCCGTCAGCGTCTTCGCTACGCTGCTACACGCTTGGCGTTCGCTAATCCGTCACGTTTGTATTAAAGCACAAATTCCTCATTAAAAAATTCAATCAAGTTCCAAGTCGACATTTTTTTACGTCCACGCGGCTTCAAAGTGCAAAGCAGACTCGGTCATGTTCGGTCCGCGCTGGATGATGATCGGAAAGATCGGGAGTGGAAGAAGAAGCACAAACTTCCCATTTATTCGTGCTCCTCCCGTGATTGGTCGGTTCCTTGATTGGCGGGTTTCGGAGTGAACGCTAGCGCTGGACCGACCTGATGACCCACTCGGCTGCAGGGTTGAGCTCCAGGAGGGCCTTCATGTACGTCTCCTCATCCAGACAGCGCTCCTCTACACACACACACACACACACACACACACACACATAAAAATATCTTTGTACATTTTTATAACGCATTATGTCATGCTTCACACTACAGTTCCCAGAATGCATTGCCATGTCCACATACAACTATGGCCGACACAGCTGAGCTTAAGCACACACACACATCTATTGAACACACAAACGAATGCTCTCTTAAGTATTGCTCACTGATACACACCAATTACAAACGGATAACTTTAAATACTGAGTTTCTATTGTTTTTCGATGATTGTTTCAATAATAAGCAGAAATGAACATTTAAAAAGGTAATAATAATATAACTCCACTATACATGGTTTATTTGGTGCTGTAAATGTTTTATTTCATTAAGTAAGTTGTGAGTATTTTCTGACGCTGGCTTGATAAGAGATGCATGTGTACAATGATCTGATGCAAATCCCAAAAAATGTGAAAATACTTTGTGCACAAGAACAAATGGACTAGAGTCAGGGATCAAATAAAAATTGAGACAATTCTATGATGCGTGTGTGTGTGTGTGTGTGTGTGTGTGTGAGACTCACTGATGTTCCCTCCGATCTCGTACAGATACAGATCCTCTCTCTTCACCAGCAGCGAGCTGAAACAGGACACGCACACTTCATAGACAAATCTTTCACATACACCATACAGACAAAAGTACGGTACGCTCCACATGCACAGTACTGAAACCTGCGCTTTTGCTGACAGGGCATAACTCCAGACACACATGTTCCTGGCCCTTTTCGATTCTATTCCCCAGTGCACAAAGCAAGGACTGCAAAGTTTGCTGTGAAAGAACTTGACTGGCCCTAACACAGAGCCCTGAGACCTCACCCCAAACCGAGCACCTTTGGGATGAACTGGAACGGAGACTGTGAGCCAGACCTTCACGTCCAACATCAGTGTCTGACCTCAGAAACGCTCTACAGAATGAATGGGCACTAATTCCCACAGAAACCCTCCAAAATCTTGTGGACGCCCTTTCAAGAAGAGTGGAAGCCGTTATAGCTGACAAAGGCGGACCGATTCCGTATTGACGTATATGTCTTTGGATACAATGTCACTGGAGGTTTGACCAAATACCTTCGTCCATGGAGTGTACAGTAGTTGTATAACTCTCTGTCTTAAGGTTTCTCTATATTGAGTCCATGTATACTTACAATATGTTGATCATGGTGTGTGTGTGTGTGTGTGTGTGTGTGTGTGTGTGTGTGTGTGTGTGTGTGTGCTCACCTGTCCTGGCTGAGAAAGCGTGTGAGGATGTCTGATGCACGGAGCTCTTCAGTCAGCTCCACTGCCATAGAGACCTTGAGGAATTGAGGAGCCTGGACCCTGATGAAACCACCGTCCGCCTTAAACACACACAGACTTTTAGAAACCCTCTCACACATACCCAGAGCACCGAGCTAACTTCAGATCATAAATAAGAGCTCCGGAAGCTTACAATCATACACAACTTTACAATATTAGGAGCTCAAAATGGTGTTGTCGTTTAGAACAAATTGCTTAAATTGTGTGTGTGTGTGTGTGTGTGTGTGTGTGTGTGTGTTTTTTTAACTACAATTATCCTCAGGCCTCATACACACAGGGTGTCCCAAAGGTCTCCCTACACAGGGCAAATTATCTCTCCATCCTCTTTTAGCAAACACAACATGATGTCTTCCAGGATATTTAGATGATCGTCAGCATCAAGGTTTATCTCTAAGAAAACAGATTTGAAGGTCCAGAGGGCATGAGACTCCATATCCAGTCTCATATCCTCTTTTGTCCAGTTCAATAATTTAAGGAGACGTCTGGGACATACTTTCAGATTATTATCCTTTCAGAACTGGCTCTTATTGCATGCACTACCCCTAAATGGCCACTAGATGTCAGACAAAGCAAAGGAAAAAGGTACTTCACAGGCCTGACCCTGAGGTACAGGGAGTAAAATATGTAAAAATAAATAAATAATATAATATTATATATATATATATATATATATATATATATATATATTACAAAACATTTACTAAATAAACATTTACACCACACTTGTATATATAAATACTATCTGCAATTGTTTCATTCTTTCTTATATATCAACATTTTGCGAAGTATTAAAGTTTGATTTTATACATTATAAATAAATAATAGAGTTTCTGCTTACTAAGAAACCGTAATGAACCCCTCCGTCCTGAACGTCTTGCTAGTTACAACGTGCTTAGACTAGAGACTAGAGACTCCTTCCGTGAATATTAAATCTCTCACCTCCGGGTTTCTCTCCACTTTTTCGCTGTTCTTCTCACGATCGTAGGCCATTTTCTTCAGCAGCTTTTTCACCGCTCGCTCTCGGTTCATCTTCCGCTCCATGTTCTGTTTCCGCACCTGGGTCATCACGAACTTCGGGATCTGGATCAGAAACCGAAACCGAACATGAGACTGCACTGACTCATTTCTCCATGAATTAGACACAATCTAGAGGATCTCATGCGTACGGTCCAGAGCAGGTCCTGGTAGCGTATGAGCAGCCTGACGATGTTAGACATGCCGGTCGCCATGCTGAACTCCTGCTGCCCTGTAATTTTGCTCCGGAAGCCTTTAAACATGAAGATGTTTGGCGCCATCACCATGGCGACGTTATTCAGCGTCATTTTGTTGCGTTCCTTGTGCTCGATGACTCTCCGGAGGAACTCCAGCAGCGCCTGAAGGGTTACAGTTCAGGACTTTAATTCGCTCAATGTGCATTTTTGGCGAATCTGAACAATCTGAAGCTTTTATCAAGTAAATTACCTTGAGGGTGTCTCTGCTGGGTGGAGGCAGAAGGAGCACGAGCAGATTGAGAGCCTGCAGCTGTTGCTTCTTCGTCGGGAGTTCTATATATACACATGCATCATATGTATAAGTCAAAATGATGTGTTTTGTAAAATAATTTGGGTCCAATTAAAATGACTATTTTACACATAAGATTTTTCAGAATCGTGTTCTTGGCTAAACGCACCAATGCATAGCACATAAGGGTGTGTTCCCTGATCTGACGCGACTGTGCTCTAAAAGTAGGCGTGTACAGATGTTCCGTTTGTCGTATCATGATAACTGTCTGTATTTTTATCCCCGGTTACAGTGTTATCATCACCATATCATAGCTACCTGTTTACCTTTGGCTGTTCCCACAGGATTTTCACCTTACATGAACCCTGACTTGCTTGCTTCTCAACTTAGTTCTCAAACACAACGCTTTTTATCCAGTAAGTAGGGCTCCAAGTATACCTTGTCTCAGTTTTAACACTTGAAAAATACAAATCGATGACCGTGCATGTGCATGCTTGCGAACGAGAACTCACTAAGCACAGAGAAGAAAGCACTGAAGTACTCCACGGTCAGGAGAGGATGAGGAAGCTCTCTGATGAAGAGCTTGAGCACGCTCGCCGTGTCATGCTGCTTAAGAGATTCCCAGGGAAACATGCCATCGTAGAACTTCAGTTCCAGCTCCTGACACACAGCCTGAAACAAGAACACACAAACACACACGCATTAGCGTTGTGCAATAAACAAATCAACCCCTCCCAGGTCTCTGCTGACAGCATTTGCATTTCGGCAGTTCTGTTCAAATAAACAGATTCCAAAAGTCACCGTGTTTCATCTTCATCTACACTCTCAGGCTAGGAAGCTTTGCTTTTTAAAAATGATTACCACTGACTGACTGTAAATACAGTACAGTGACATGACCTTGGTACAAACCCACCTGTGGCTTTAACCTGCATTTAAGAACATAAATAAACCAGTGATTAGGCTGCTGATGTTTCACTTGGTGCCATTTAGAATAAAACGATAAATATTCTGTCAGAGTTCGCTTCTACACCAATCCATATACTGTACACTCATATCATTTTAAAATATTTCACTTATACTCCATTGTACACACTCAAAATAATCATCATTCTTCCGTTTGCTGTTCACACTCAAAATAATTCACATTCTCCCTTTACTGTTCATAAACACACTCCCTTTACTGTTCCACTCAAAATAATACACATTTAGTCTTTATTGTTCACACTCAAAATAATTCACATTCTCCCTTTACTGTTCATAAACACACTCCCTTTACTGTTCCACTCAAAATAATACACATTTAGTCTTTATTGTTCACACTCAAAATAATTCACATTCTCCCTTTACTGTTCATAAACACACTCCCTTTACTGTTCCACTCAAAAT
Source organism: Clarias magur (assembly GCA_013621035.1). Taxonomy (NCBI): domain Eukaryota; kingdom Metazoa; phylum Chordata; class Actinopteri; order Siluriformes; family Clariidae; genus Clarias; species Clarias magur. The sequence continues at coordinate 334,902 of QNUK01000218.1, forward strand.
AATACACATTTAGTCTTTATTGTTCACACTCAAAATAATTCACATTCTCCCTTTACTGTTCATAAACACACTCCCTTTACTGTTCACACTCAAAATAATACACATTCATTCTCCCTTCACTGTTCACATTCAAAATAATACACACTTACTTCTTACTGTTCACACTGAAATCAATCCACATTCTCCCTTTATTGTTCACAGTCAAAATAATACACTTTAACTCTTTAATGGTCGCACTCAAAATTCACATTCACTTTTTTTTTTTTTTTTACTATTCTCCTCAAAATAATATGCATGCACCCTTTACTTATCACACTCAAAATAAAACTCATTCACTCTTTACTGTTAACACTCAAAACAATCCACATTGTCCCTTTACTTTTCACACTTAAAATAATCCACATCCACCTTTTACTGTTCGCACTCAAAATAATCCACATCCACTTTTTATCATTGACTCAAAAATAAACCGCATATATCTATCTATCTATCTATCTATCTATCTATCTATCTATCTATCTATCTATATCTATCATTCCTTATTTCTCTTTTACCTTCACTCTGGTGGCTGCTCCAGGGACTCGCAGAATCCCCTCAGTGTCAAGCCCCTCATCTTCTATGTGGGAAATGAGCTATAACATAAAACAAACAAACAAAATAAAAAATTTTTATCTTTTAATTTTCCCTACTTAAAGGAGTCCAATTTTGGAAAATTACATTTTCACTCATTTTAAACCTTTCACTTCGTCACCAGTGTGAAAGTATAAAAAAAAAATAAAATAAAATAAAAAATAAAAAAAAAATAAATAAATAAAATAAAAAAATAATAATAATAATAAAAAAATTAAAATAAAATAAAAAATAAAAAAAAAATAATAATAATAAAATAATAATAATAATAAAAAAAATAATAATAATATTGGGAAAAAAATACCCTGATTTTGTCATTTTTTCCATTTTGTATTGGGCCAGAGTTGAAAACAGCCAGTTAAATCCCCCCCCAATTGTCATGTAAAGGAAGCCCCTTTTTTGGCTAGAGTGGTTCAGCTTCACTCAACTGTGCTTAGTCATGCTGTTCTCTGTCATTAATTCATTTACATAGACACTGAAATGCAGCTGTTTGAGGAACCATTAAAATGAATAACATGGAAAGAATTAGTAAACGCCCCTTTGCATTACGCCAATAGGTAATATTCAACACACACTGATGTCTCTTTTGAAAGAAAGTTAACTAACCACATAAGGTAATACTCCAGATGAGCTCATGAGGGTATGGAAATTCAAATGTCTACATATATGTCAATACAATATGTGATACAAAAAGTGATAGCTTCCAGGACTAGACCGTACCCGCTGCAGTATGATTGGCACTCGGGTACCAGACAATAACTTCTGGTCCTGCTCTAGCAGCGTGGTGAGAGGAACCCCGAACAATCCGGACTCTGTCAAAACAACATCGTAAAACTTTCACTGAAACAAGAAAATGTTTATTAATCCTGTTGAATCAGTAATGTTCCTTAACTGCCTTATTACTTCATACTTTTTTCTTTGCTCTACTGAACGACACAGATGCTTAAAATATTCAATTTACCTTTCAAGGCTACGTGGTGAAAATTTACTAGGGGTTGACAAAAGGCTTTCCGCCCAGGACTGACCTTTGACCTTTATCTTCAGAGGTTTGTGAGTCTTGAGGTCAATGCCGGCCGTGTCGAACAGAGCGCTCACCTCGATCAGGACGAGCCGGTGGACTTTCTTCATGTCGGCCGGGGAGAGATCGCCCACTTTAGTCATTCCAGTCTTATCTCTCGCTACCCTGAAATTCTACAGAGAGACGGACATGCAGACTTGTATCACTACTAGCAATGGGCCTGACGCAATCGGTGATGTTATTTTCAGTACTGTTCAGTAATAGCACGGGTGTTGTTAGTATTGTTAGTACTGGCATTCGGCATTGGGTACAGAAACTGCCTTAGCAATACTCATAGGTTTGATCCTGACCTTCCCTCGCTCTGGCTCCAGTGTTTTGGTCCTGGCTTCGGTCCACTACACACAACTACAGCTGCTAAACTTTTGCGCACCCTGACCGCATGGTTATCGGTGTGGGAGCTCAAGGTATTCGATGCCTCAAACACTTCATCCTTCCAGTACTGGCGTAGACAGTGGAACTGATGTCTCAATGTTTTTTTTTTGTTTTTTTTTTCAGCCTTTTTAACAGAGGTGGCAAACTTCCCAAAGCAGCCCAGCTCCTTAGTTATAATTATAGGGAGGGTTCGAGATGACAAGTTATGCTGCTGCTGCTGTGTACAACTTGCGCCATAACTCTCTGTTCACTCAGCGCCCGTCTGTGGATTAGCTGCTTTCTAATTTTGGTCAAAAACACCACTAGAGCTTTGTCCATTTGGGAGGAGGCAGAGACAGGAAGGGAATGAAAGAACAATGGAGAAAGAGAGATATAAGGCTAATTAATAGAGAACAAGAGATGAAGGAGAAACGGTAAAGGCGAAGCGGAGTGAATAGGGGAAATAAAAAGAGACTTAAAAACAAAATAAGACAGATAGCTTGATCAAGAGAGCGAGAGAGAGAGAGAGAGAGAATATGTGTTCAAAGGACATTGCTTAATTTGTTGCATTGGCGCAGGCTGGCCAGCAGGTGTCAGCAAAAATCATTCTAAACCACACCAACGGTTTAATATAGAATTCCTAACCCTATGAGTTCCAAAGTGCTCTCCACTCTGAATGGTTCATTATGATCATCCTCACGCCAGCCTCTCCTGAACTCTCTCAGCTGCAGAGCTTTAATATTGATCACTGTCGCTTCTCTAAAGCAGTCTGAAGTACAACAACTGAAGTACTGCTGCTGTGTTCAACAAACACACTCATAAAGTGTTTATTTAATAACCTCATTCTGCAAGGGCAAAGATCTGCACAGCAAAACACATTCCTTTATTATGTAACAACCAATCAGAACCACACACTCTGTAAACTTTGCTCTTGTGCACACACACGTGCCCACACACACACACACACACACACGGTAAATCAGTGTGGGTGTTAATGTTTGACACTCCTCACTCACAGGCAGCTTGTCATCAGCCTCATCAATAGGTGGCTTGACCTTTGACCCCTCCTTGTAGCTCAGCGCCTGCTCAGAGAACGACACCTCTTGGTTGATGTCCGTCTCCGTGTCGGCCACGCCCTCGCCGTTTCCTACAGCCACGTTCAAACCTGTAGACACGATCAGGAAACCTGATCAGAACCGCAGTCCTGATCCTGTTTAGGCACTCTGTATTATGTATTTGATCAGAACTGAGCTAGCATCGGTAGCAATGCTATAAGCTAGCTAGCATTTAGCAGTGCTTAGCAGAGTCCTAGTGTCATGAGGAGAGGAAAGAAGAGGGGAAAGAAAGTGTGGGGGAAAAGGTTAATGGGGGGAAAATTGACAGAATAAAGGGAAGTGGAGAAAGAAATATGCTATATAACATATGATATATAGAGATAAATGAGCGAGAGAGAGAGAGAATGTGAGGAAATAAAAATTAAGAATGAATGTACAGTATAGACGAGAGGTAAAAGAATGCAAAGAAAAAGACGGTAAGAAAGAAAGGAAAGGTTGTTAGTGTGAAATCTGAAGCAGCTCCATAGGTGTTAAACTGAGCTCATTTGTAAACCAAAGCAAAAAGAAAAGAAGGGAAGAATAAGAGAGAGAGAGAAAGAGAAGTTATTAAAAAAAAAAAAAAAAAACTGATATATATCCAGTCCTGTTTTGCCTGATAAAGATAGAGATGAAAGAGACATGAAAATTAATGGAAATGTCTTGCTTTATTTCCCTATTTAGCAAGCTAGCGAGATAATTAGCCGTCTAACTTAAAAAAAAAAAAAAGAGATAATTTGCTATGTGTATTTTTTATGGCTTCTTTCACTAGCTACTTTGCTAACCAATACAGCAGGTATTAGAACATAAATTTTTTTTTTTTTTTTAAATGTCACATTCTCTGAAATAACATCGCGTGCTAGTAAGCTGAGTAGCTAATATGCCTCCCAATATGACTGAAATATATGAAACTTACTATTTGATTTTTCACCACTCTTTTTTTAAGATGTTTAACTAAATAGCAGACTAAGTTTTAAGACGTACACTATATGGTACATGCATTTTAAAGAGCCTTTTGTTACTTTATTTTTGCTGGCAAGTTAGCTGGGTTAGCACCCTTTGCTACAGTACGTGCCATTTTATCGGTTGCGGTTACATTTATTAGATAGCTGCCAAGCTGGTTAGGTATTTAGCATGCTAATATATCAAAGATAGTATTTCTTTTTGAATTGGCTGGCAGGTTAGTTTGCCGTTTAGTACCCTAACGTTTCAAAGTTGTAACATGTTCTGTGTTTGTTTTGAGGATCTCTGAAACATTGTTTGCTAGCTCCATTCCTCGATCATGTAGCTGAAAGGAGCTAATTAGCACACATCTGTTAAATGTATACGTCTGGTGTTTCACACAGTGTGTGTGTGTGTGTGTGTGTGTGTGTGGAGTATATATAAAAGGTCAGTATTGAGGTTTTGAGGCTCAGCAACGTACCAGATGAGCTTTCCTCTTCCTTTTTTGTGTTTTCACTTCCTCCTCTGGACTTCGCCTCGTCATCCTAACAAAACAAAAAAAAAACACACAAAAAAAAAGGTGAGAAATTTCTCAAAATGAAATGAGGAAAAAAACATTTAGGAGATACAGTAATAGATGGTTAATTTCTATGTCTCTGAAACAGCAGTGTGTTTAAGGGTAATCAGTGGTACTACGAAGAGCACTAAGAAAACAAAAAGGTGACTTTTACTATAATAATTACTGTTACAAGAATTATTTACCTTGAGACTTGTTTTTTGTATACATTTTTTTCCCTTATGTCTCTTTATAGCCTACATATCTGTTGCACCCTACGATTATCAAATTATCCTTGAACATCTCAGGATGATGACCTTTGACCTGCTGGACCCTGACCTTGGTGTCCTGGGGTTTGAAGATGTCCCTGACGTCGGGGACGCTGTGGGGTTTGGTGCGTTTGCGCAGCGTCTCCAGTCGTTTGTGGACGGCAGCGGCTTGCGTGCGCGTGAGGGTGGACAGTAGGACCTTGCCGTCGTCGTCGTCCGACGCGGACTCGTCAAACAGTGTGGCCAGGCCCGCCTCCATCAGCCACGCCTCTTCCTGCTCACCCTCTAAGAGAAAACAAATGATCAAAAGTATCATAAATACAAGACCGACCGGCTGAAAAATGCAGAGCCTCTTTACCCTGTCAGGATGGCCAGGTCTGCTAAGCCCCCAAAGATGCTTCACACTTTTAGCACGAGCGCATAAAAACCGTTAGTAGTGTTTAATTCTAAGGTCGTGTAATAAGTCTGAATTAGGATAAGTGACCTTCCTCCACTACAGCGTCAAAACACGAGGACAGGGGGACTGGAGGGTGTTTATATAGTGTCAACCCAGGTACTGAGCAGCTGAATGGCCAAACTGAATACCATCACCACCACCTTCCTAACTGACGTATCGGCGTATAGTCTCAAGGTGTGGCTTTGTGTACGAGACCGGTTACAACACAAGTGGAAAAAAAAAAAAAAGAAAAAAAAAAGCGCATTAATCTCAAGTAATCCTGCCTAATGCACCTTTAACTACACCGAGTCAGCCGGAATCGGTGTAGTTTAATAGACGTGAGAAATGAACTGTACCATCGCAACAGCTGGACATGCGACAAGGTTTCACACTGAATCACATCACAAGGGTGTTAAAATACAGACCCATCTCCCGTCTCCTGCTGTACGGAAGTCTTACCGCTTCCACTTCCACTTTGGAGTGGGTTTATTTCGCGTTCCTGCTCCTGTGAGGCAGTTATGTGGCTACTTCCTGCGCTTTATAACTACTGTTTTTAGTCCCGGCTAAAATAATGCCACATTAAGTCTTAGGTCAGCATGCTTGATCCCATAATATATACCGGTTCATAGCGATACGTTCAGGTTCCCACACTCCGAGAGCAAAAGCGCTGGTGCTGAAACAATGGAGCGAGAAAATCATTAAAGTGTCGTCATTCGAATGAATTTCAGCATGCGCGTGACAGGATGCACTATATTACGCAAAGCTATTTTAATAAGTTAGTTCGTAGCTAAGTCGTTTAAGTCGTTTTATAGAATCTCACCGTCGGCTACTTTGAGCTGCACCTCGTCGTGAGCCTCGGCGTCTCCGCTGTGCTGGATGATCTCCATCTCCTTCCAGTAGTCGTCCATGGCCAACTCGTCCAGCGAGTCCTGAGAGCTGTAACGCTGGTGCGACGGCTTGGTGCCCGCTGTCGCTGCTCGCGTCCGCTGTGCATGATACAGAGCCGGCTTTCGACTGCGAGAGGACAGAGAGGACATGAGCATTGCAGTGAAGGTGTCACAGATAAATGGAAATGAATTGCGGGAAAAAGAAAATGCAACCGAGTGAAATTCTGGCGCCACCAGGGATGGGGCCTGTTTGTCTGGGGCACCCTATCGAATTGTGATCAGGCGAGTCTGGAGGCTGGGTCGGTGACCTTGGCATATTCGTTTGGCCATATCCCATGGGCTCCATGTGCGGCAGGTTGTGGTCTACCGGGTGTTCTGGTGCCGGTCTATTGCTGCCAGCACTGACCTTTTTTCAGTGACCTGTGCTTTTCTGGACCCGGACGAGCTTGTCTTGGGCGAGTCTTGCGTGTATGTCACTAGTTTGCGGAGCGTTGATCTTATGATGTCTAATCAGTTTATTATTCTCCATATTCCGTAATACTGTGTGGCAATCTGAACGAAAAGCAATAACTCTGGTTGTGGCTATTTCTGAACAATACTTGTGTTCCCTGCGATTTCTTACAGCTTGCTCCTGCACACAGCTGTTAGAGACATCGGGAGAAGCGGCTGACTATTATGACGTGCGCGATCCCTCGGGAGGGCAGGAAGTGAGAAACGGTATTGACGAGAACGGTATTGTTCTAGTTTAACGAGAGTTCCAGAGAATGGTACGAACAGAAGATCACCGATTACAGAGTGCTGGAAGTGATACCTTTGTTATAAAGAGTTTTACAGAACCGAAAGTCGTGCCATTTATAGAGGCAGGAGGTATAAGTAAGGTATTTAGTGCCAGCACTACATTGTGCCATTGGATTGGCTGTGACGTGCCGCTTATGCCCGTCCTCGTCCTCGTCCTCGTCCATCAAGTTGAAGGTTCACTCATCTTCGCCTACGTTTTGTGATTTAAGTGCTAGTGGTATTGCTACGCTACTTGTTTTTCCCGAATGGATAAATGAAAAGCGTGAACGGGTTTACGGATGAAAAGAGCCGAGAAATTCTCGGCAAAAGAACGAAGGAAACGGGACATGAAACTTGAAATGCCTCTACTGTAACAGCGACGCACCGGCTCACATTATACACTAGATTCTGTTTTGCAGAAGTTGCTTCAGTGGTTACGTTTGCATTCATAATGTAACATTGTACTTCAACCGTGTGTAACTCGCTAGTGTTGCTAATAATTTGAACTTAACAAAATAATAATAATAATAATAATAATAATAATAATACTTGGTTTCTAATAGCGGTTTAAAAACCTCTGCCAGCTTTTCTGGGTCTACGGAGAACATGTGTTCTTGTGTTAATTTGGTCCGAAAACCGTCATTTATAGGAACATTAACAGTAAAGATGGAACAAAAATATCTCCAGTTATGAATCACGACTCTTTTCCGTGGTGATTCACACACGGCCAACATACAGTACGGCCGCACGGACTTCGAAATCAACGATTTTAAAAATGTTCTTATGCTAAAGCTGAAATCGGAGACTTTGGTGCACCAGAGGAGATAAAACGTCAGCACGTCTTTATTGTCCTACAGGTGGCGCTCACATTTGTTTAGAAATTTGTTTAGAAATAATAATTACTGAATTTAAGTTAAATGCTAAACTTTGGTATTTTGAAGTCAGTTTGTAGGGTTTAAATGCCGCACGTGGCTTTAAAGTGAGAAAAGGAAAAAGTCAGGAACCGGAGACATTTAATCAGCCACTCAATGTTTTTAAAAGGTTTTAAATGGAAACAAAATGTTGTCAAATGTAACAGTGAATTACATTTTCGGGGAATGTCAGGGAAAATGTCATGTCGAAAGAGGATCTTCGTTACTCGAGGTATCGTGATGATCATATCGAGTGATAATGAAAACAATATTGTAAAAGATCTTCGCGTCTTCTTTAACCGGAAACATTGTGTAATGATTCATGCGCCGCGTGTTCGCCGCTGCTCACGATAATAAAGGAGGGTTTTATAGAGAAGAGGCAGTGCTATGTTTAATAAGTTATTATTATTATTATTATTATTATTACATTTAATGGCAACAACAAGAACAAAAACAAGCCACTTGAGTCATTTCCATCTGACGTAAAAGCTTCAGCTTCTTTTGTTTCCCCTGCATTGTTCGGACTTATTTAGCTAGGAAGTGTGTGTGTGCATGTGTGTGTGCATGTGTGTGTGTGTGTGTGTGTGCATGTGTGTGTGTTCAGGTGCACATTGATACACACACACACATACACACAGGAAGAGAGCAGTGAGGGTGATTGCCAGGTCTCTCATGTAAAATGAGTCTGCGTTGTCCTCACAGCAGACCTACAAGGTATCGGTAACACACGCGACATTTCTGATTACACAATCGCGCGCGCGCGCGCACACACACACACACACACACACACACACACACACACATTCACCTGAAGAGTGAGAATGGAATGCTCTTTGCTCTACCCACAGTCTCCTGCTGTTTGTGCCCAGCCATTGTTCATGTACAGTGTGTGTGTGTGTGTGTGTGTGTGTGTGTGTGTGTGTGTGTGTGTGTGTGTGTGTGTGTGTGGTTGGAGGGAGGGAGGGGAGGGTAATCCAATGATATATTTACAACCCTGGTGTTATATTCAGAAATAGGCCACAGTTCCCAGCTGACAATTTGCTTAGAGGCTCCTAACATAGGCAGCACTGTTCAACCTCACACCAACCAATCACTGATCAGCATTTAACCCCAACAACCAATCACTGATCAGCATTTACTCCTGTCAACCAATAACTGATCAGCATTTACTCCTGTCAACCAATCACTGATCAGCATTTATTCACACCAACCAATCACTGATCAGCATTTACTCCTGTCAACCAATCACTGATCAGCATTTATTCACACCAACCAATCACTGATCAGCATTTACTCCTGTCAACCAATCACTGATCAGCATTTATTCACACCAACCAATCACTGATCAGCATTTACTCCTGTCAACCAATCACTGATCAGCATTTATTCACACCAACCAATCACTGATCAGCATTTACTCCTGTCAACCAATCACTGATCAGCATTTATTCACACCAACCAATCACTGATCAGCATTTACTCCTGTCAACCAATCACTGATCAGCATTTATTCACACCAACCAATCACTGATCAGCATTTACTCCTCACAACCAATCACTGATCAGCATTTATTCACACCAACCAATCACTGATCAGCATTTACTCCTGATCCCCATTTATCCTTGACAACAAATCCCATATCAGAATTTATTCCCGACCACCAACCACCAATCAGCATTTATCCTTGACAAACAACCACCGATTAGCACTTATTCCGGACCACGAATCGCCAACCAACATTTATCCCCAACAACCAATCAATGGCTCCAATTTATTGCCGACCACAAATCACTGATCCATATTTCTACTTGAAAAACCACTCAGTGATCCCAAATCTATTCGTCCACATCAACAACCAAATCAGCGATCAGCACTGTTAGCCCACATGGACAATCCGACACAACCTAAAGATTTTCTGCACATTCTAAACATGATATTAACAGCAGCAATAGTCATAACGATTCCCTTAATGACGACGTCTCAACTTCTCACTGATACTTTAAATAGCGAGTCAGAACGTTTATTAGAAACTTTGAAACTACATGGTTCTATATGAACAAACATAAACTTATCTGCCTCTGTGTTTATGACTCGGTTCTTTAATCTGGGTTTAAAGCTACGTGTGTGTGTGTGTGTGTGTGTGTGTGTGCGTGCGCGTGCGTGTGTGTGCGTGTGTGTGTGTGTGTGTGCGTCAGGAGACACTGTCTGAGACACTGACCGACTCCACAAACCCGAATTATTTACATGCATGCATACATGAGCGCGCACACACACACACACACACACACACACACACACACACACACACACACACACACAGTGTATTTCACTGGCAGTTCTGCACTACCTTCATTTTAGAAGAAGAAGGACTATGGCATCTTGGAGGATCTTTCAAACGTCCCTGTGTGTGTATGTTATGTATATGTTCACGTGCGAGTGTGTGTGTGTGTGTGTGTGTGTGTGTGTGTGTGTGTGCGCGTCAGGAGACACTGTCTGAGACACTGACCGACTCCACAAACCCGAATTATTTACATGCATGCATACATGAGCACGCACACACACACACACACACACACACACAGTGTATTTCACTGGCAGTTCTGCACTACTTTCATTTTAGAAGAAGAAGGACTATGGCATCTTGGAGGATCTTTCAAACGTCCCTGTGTGTGTATGTTATGTATATGTTCACGTGCGAGTGTGTGTGTGTGTGTGTGTGTGTGTGTGTGTGTAGACGTGGTTTTGCTTGTCTGGACACGCTCCCGCGCAGGCTGTGCGTCTGTTTACATCGGAAAGAATTTCCCCATCGCGCTTTTTCCATCCCGAACACTTTTCTGCACAGCTAAACCCCTCGCTGCCCTGATTTAAGCTCTGATTACACGCGGGAGACACCGTCGAGCTGAACAGGCGGGTCTGAGCGTGGCTGAAAGGTTTTGGCACCCGGTCGGAGCGGAGCGAGGCTCTTCTGCAGCACGTCCCTGAATCCACTGTAATCATTCATAAATGCAGTGTCAGTTTCAGCAGACTTCATATCGCGTATCAGCTACAGTACAACCGTCATGTTCCTCCTGAACCACATTCATGTGACGATTATTACTCATACAAAGACGTCACTTGTCATGCACTGTATCCATTTCTACTTACAGCAGCTCTAATCAGCTGTTCCATAATCAGCTTCTCGTTAATGAGAATAAAAAATAAATAAAAAAAACAGCCGGTCGGTCATGCTGTTGAGAGACCAAGCAAACTGGAGACTCCTTCCACAAACGGTGAACAAACACCTTGTTATGTTAATGAGACGTTTAAAGAGACTGTTTTGCAGTCGCGGTGTGAGATCAAGCCTACTTCTATATAAACCCCTGGCCTTCCAGGAACTCCTTTAACGTGGAAGTGGTGTTGGCGGTTGCACAGTTCCCACATGACTGACGAGTCACTTGCTCATCAGTCCCGGTTTGACCCGAACGGTGAATGACTGATAACGTATCAGATCGAGTGCGTTTAATATAAACTGCACATTGCAGAATTTATTACCGTGATTTACGATAGCGTGATGGATCACATAAATGATTGAACAGATCGAGTGTGTGATGTTAATAAGCAGTTGTGTCTCAACAGACTTAATAACCAATCATCACCTCTCACGCACACACACACACACACACACACACACACACACGCACGCGCTCTGTGTGTTTCAGGACTCGGTGGCAGGTGCAGCAGGTGCGCTAAATGGAGCGTATTCTCTTTAATTGTGCATAATAACGCTCCCAGCTGACCTGCGTCACACACGCTTAAGAAACGCGACCTCAGCTGGGCTTCCCTGTAAATCAGCCCCCGGACGGCATCGCGCTCGGCCTCCACATCAGGGTCGCTGCTGCTCCGCGAGGAAGACGCGCACAATGGCAGGAGCGTCCGATTTCAAAAGGCTGCCGGCGATCTGCGGTTGGGTTTCGCCCTGCTCTCCGCGAGGAGAAAGGACGCATTGTGTCCCGTCGCTGACAGAAAAACAACAACAGGGTGTGTGTAAATACCTCGGGCCTGCGGCTCATCGGCGCATTTGCATCCATACTAATGTGACCACCGCGGAACGGTCGCTGCCTGTTACCCCTCGTCCGTGATCATCAGAGTCAGGAGGTATTTGTGTCCAAAGTCAGGGACATCAGAAGACTCCTCTGCGCTGGGACAGAGCTGAAACGCATCGCGCAGACGTACGAGAGCCTGGCAATCCGATCCGAACGCGGCATGTCCGCGATAAAAATGCCGTTTATACGACCTACCGTGGCTGCCGAGTTCCGCATTCTGATTGGTTAGAAAGCGCTAATTAGTTTTCTGTCGCAGCAGCTCTCTCATAATAAAAAGAATGTTGCCGTTTCCATAGTAACGCCTGGCAGGCGATCCATATAATCTAATAACGTCTTACCTGATGTACAGAATATTTATTAAAATACATTTTGACAGCACAAACTTCGAACTGTTGCCAAAGACAGAGACCTGAGGCTGTTAGCTTACGCAATTATGGCACAAACATGAGCTAAACAAAGGACAGGACCTCTCCATGACGACGCAAGGCCAGACAATGAACTGCGGAAACTTAAGGGTTTACATAACAAACGAGAAATTAGTCGTGAAGTGCAAGGCGCGGAAGGACAAAGTACAAAGATCCTCAATGGATCGCGTGGATGCAGCATCCTGCCACTAGGGGGCAACGCTGACACGAATCATTTATAATAAAAACAAAAAAAAGAACGCATAATCGCGTGGAGGGAGTCTCCAGTGTCAGTAACTTTAACGTCAGGTAAGGACGGATGAAGTTTTACACTTTGGTGGTTTCTTGAGAACATAAAAAGCTGTTTTAGTTTTTCTTTGTGTGTGTATTTATAGCACCGAAGAGATTGTTTAATAATGGACAAAACCTAGTGTTGTGGTACGAGAGGAATAAAACACGGAATGTGCTGGATTAGGACAGTAATCCGTCACACCACCCTGGCTTGGCTTATTTTCTTCTAACATCCGGAACTATTTCATCCCTTAACGTCGAGCTGAGTTGTAATTAAATACCTAAGAAATACTCTCAGAGAAACCAGGACACTCAATCTCACCAAACCAAGCGACATCTTCATCACTACCGCTGTGGAGACCTGTAGTGAACATGCCTCTTAATGAAACCGCCCCAGCAAAGAGGAGAAGCCCACGTTAGTGTCTGTATTCCTGGGAGTGTATGTAGGTGCACAGTTACTGACCGGGTCCCATCTGCTGCTCCGTGCCCGGTGGATTCGGACCACGTTTTCGGCACTTAGTGCACGTTGTAGGTGTCCTAAAGCTATTCTTATTATACATCCTAAACCCTTCATCAGTTTCACCAGGGGCGGGGCCACGTGCCATACCACATGACTGCCACTGGCTATTACACAGTATTTTGGTTTGGGGATTATATCACAATCAAACACTGAGGTGTGGTTTAAGCCAACACAACAATAACACAGCTGTACCTCACACACTTACGCCATCGTCGTCACACAAACCACATCCTAGATTTGTCCCTTGGTGCAATGAACTAACTGACTAACTAAGTAACCAACACGCACCAATCACTAAAATGTATGTTTGCCTTTTGCTGATACTTATATTATCTACCTCTTATATTTATACATGTGCATAAACAAACCGCACAAAAATACTTCAAAAGCACTTTATTCAATACTACACTCCACTTAAACACCCCGGCAGTGCTACAACGAATACTAAGCCACACTAAATCACTGAATTAAATACTACAATACACTAAAAAGCTTCAACACCACTGAATTAAATACTACTTTACACTAAAACAACTGCACTAAATACCACGCGGGCACACGAAAACACTTCACAGCACTGAATTAAATACTACACTATTTCAAAACACCTAAAGACTGCTGAATTAAAATACTGCACTACACTAAAAAGCTTCAACACCACTGAATTACGAATACTACACTCCACTAAAACACGTGCATTAAATACCACACGACTACAGTGAAACATATCAACACCGCTGAATTAAATACTACACTATTTTAAAACACTTAAAACCCTGCTGAATTCAGCAATGCTATATTAAATACTATTCAACACTAAAACCCTTCAGCACTGCTGACTTAAATACTAGACCACACTGCTACACAAACACTGAACACCGCCAAATGAATAATATTACACTACACTAAAACACGTGCATTAAATACCACACGACTACATTAAAACATATCAACACCACTGAATTAAATACTACACTATTTTAAAACACCTAAAGACTGCTGAATTACAAATACTACACTCCACTAAAACACGTGCATTAAATACCACACTACTACAGTAAAAATTTCAACACCACTGAATTAAATACTACACTATTTGAAAAAACACCTAAAGACTGCTGAATTAAAATACTACACTCCACTTAAACACCCCGGCAGTGCTACAACGAATACTAAGCCACACTAAATCACTGAATTAAATACTACAATACACTAAAAAGCTTCAACACCACTGAATTAAATACTACTTTACACTAAAACAACTGCACTAAATACCACGCGGGCACACGAAAACACTTCACAGCACTGAATTAAATACTACACTATTTCAAAACACCTAAAGACTGCTGAATTAAAATACTGCACTACACTAAAAAGCTTCAACACCACTGAATTACGAATACTACACTCCACTAAAACACGTGCATTAAATACCACACGACTACAGTGAAACATATCAACACCGCTGAATTAAATACTACACTATTTTAAAACACTTAAACCCTGCTGAATTCAGCAATGCTATATTAAATACTATTCAACACTAAAACCCTTCAGCACTGCTGACTTAAATACTAGACCACACTGCTACACAAACACTGAACACCGCCAAATGAATAATATTACACTACACTAAAACACGTGCATTAAATACCACACGACTACATTAAAACATATCAACACCACTGAATTAAATACTACACTATTTTAAAACACCTAAAGACTGCTGAATTACAAATACTACACTCCACTAAAACACGTGCATTAAATACCACACTACTACAGTAAAAATTTCAACACCACTGAATTAAATACTACACTATTTGAAAAAACACCTAAAGACTGCTGAATTAATTAACTACACTAGCTTACACTACACTAAAACACGTGCTTCAACTGCTGAATTAAAATACTACACTCCACTAAAACACGTGCATTAAATACCACACGACTACAGTAAAACATTTCAACACCGCTGAATTAAATACTACACTATTTTAAAACACTTAAACCCTGCAGAATTCAGCAATGCTATATTAAATACTATTCAACACTAAAACCCTTCAGCACTGCTGACTTAAATACTAGACCACCAAATGAATAATACTACACTCCACTAAAACACGTGCATTAAATACCACACTACTACAGTGAAACATATCAACACCACTGAATTAAATACTACACTATTTTAAAACACCTAAAGACTGCTGAATTAAAATACTATTAAATACTACTCTTCAGCAATGCTATATTAAATACTACTCTACACTAAAACCCTTCAGCACTGCTGACTTAAATACTAGACCACACTGCTACACAAACACTGAACACCGCCAAATGAATAATACTACACTACACTAAAACACGTGCATTAAATACCACACGACTACAGTAAAACATTTCAACACCGCTGAATGAAATGCTACACTATTTTAAAACACTTAAACCCTGCTGGATTAAATACTACACTTCAACACTGCGCTATTAAATACTAGACTACAGTAAAACCAAAGTACAAAACTACTAGACTACAAAAACACTCCGACACCACTGCATTAAAAACACTACACTGAAAAAACCTTAAACACCACTACATTAAACACCACCATCCATCCATCCATCCATCCATCCATCCATGCATGGAGGACGCTCTGTAGTCTAACTCGGGACGGTGGAGGCCTACGGTGATTACTGTCCCCAAACTTACGACTGTGTAAGGACCAACATTCAACAATGAATTTAACCTGCTGTGGGAGGAAACCCGAGTGCCTGGAGGAAACCCAGCGAGCACAGAGGGAACACACAGAGCGCGAGCTGGGACTCGAACCCGGACCCTGGTGCTGTGAGGTCTCGGGCCCGGTGTGAACATGTGATGTGGTGGTGTCCTCCTGGGACAGGCTCCGGTGTCCACGGTGCAGGGACCAGAGCAGACGCGGCACTACAGTGACACGCGCCCCGACGCTGCATGATGATCTAATCCCATTGTTCTTATTCATGAGTCGGTGTACAGACGAGCCCGGTCTCCCCTCCTCCCCCTCCTCCGGTCCCCGGTCCCCGGGACTCGCTCTCACAGACAGGGCTGTAGCGGAGGAGGACTCGGACTTTGCTCGCGCATGAACACGGTAAACTCGCGCCGAGCCGCGCTCACCTCAGTGCCGGAGCTGCAGGCTCGTGCCCGGGGCTCTGCGCGGAGAAAGTCTCGCTGCTGCTGCTGCTGCTGCTGAATCCGGTCAGAACGACTCCCTGCGCGTCCTGGTGCCGATTCATGTCGCGTCCCGCATTATTACCACTCCGGCTTAGAACAGAAACAACATTACACACGACACGACACGACACGACACGGACAGGACACTCTTCCCTAACGACTGGACTCTTCCCTAACAACGGGATCAACCCCGCCCCCCCGCCCCCCCCTCTCTCTCTCTCTCTCCCTTCGTCAGCGCGCGTCACGGCGCCGGTCATGCGCGCGCGCAGGCGTGTGTGTGTGTGTGTGCGTGTGTCGCGTCTGTGGTCTGAACCGTGATGAGCCGACTCGTGTCAACAACCCGTATTATTATTATTATTATTATTATTATTATTATTGTTGTTGTTGTTGTTGTTGTTGTTATTTTATCATTATTATTGTGTATTAGTGATGTTGTTGCTGTTATTATTATCTTTATTGTCATTAGTGGTGTTGTTATTGTTGTTATTTTCATTTTCATTGTTGGTGGTGTTGGTTGTTGTTGATATTCTTATTATTGTTGGTAGTGGTGTTGTTTTTGTAGGTTATTATTATTATTATTATTATTATTATTATTATTATTATTGTTGTTGTTGTTATTTTATCATTATTATTGTGTATTAGTGATGTTGTTGCTGTTATTATTGTTCTTATCTTTCATTGTCATTAGTGGTGTTGTTATTGTTGTTATTTTCATTTTCATTGTTGGTGGTGTTGGTTGTTGTTGATATTCTTATTATTGTTGGTAGTGGTTGTTGTTTTTGTTATTATTAGGTTATTGTTGTTTATTATTTTATTATTATTATTATTGTTGTTGTTGTTGTTGTTGTTATTTTATCATTATTATTGTGTATTAGTGATGTTGTTGCTGTTATTATTATCTTTATTGTCATTAGTGGTGTTGTTATTGTTGTTATTTTCATTTTCATTGTTGGTGGTGTTGGTTGTTGTTGATATTCTTATTATTGTTGGTAGTGGTGTTGTTTTTGTAGGTTATTATTATTATTATTATTATTATTATTATTATTATTATTGTTGTTGTTGTTATTTTATCATTATTATTGTGTATTAGTGATGTTGTTGTTATTATTATCTTTATTGTCATTAGTGGTGTTGTTATTGTTCTTATTTTCATTTTCATTGTTGGTGGTGTTGGTTGTTGTTGATATTCTTATTATTGTTGGTAGTGGTGTTGTTTTTGTAGGTTATTATTATTATTATTATTATTGTTGTTGTTGTTGTTGTTATTTTATCATTATTATTGTGTATTAGTGATGTTGTTGCTGTTATTATTATCTTTATTGTCATTAGTGGTGTTGTTATTGTTGTTATTTTCATTTTCATTGTTGGTGGTGTTGGTTGTTGTTGATATTCTTATTATTGTTGGTAGTGGTGTTGTTTTTGTAGGTTATTATTATTATTATTATTATTATTTATTATTATTATCATCCTCTTGTTGTTGTAGGTGGTGTTGGTGGTGTTTTATTATTATTAGTAGTAGTAGTAGTAGAAGTAGTAGTAGTATTTCTTCAGTATAAGACACACCGTGTTCTGTTCTGGTGTTTTTATTTATTTATTTATTTATTTATTTATTTAGTATGTGTGTTTTGGATATTCGTTTTATTTTTGTATTTGTTTGTTTTAAAAGCAACTTCAGTATATAAACGAGCTTTTCATCAGACCTGTGTAATAGTGTTGCATGTGTGGAAATAAATAATTTTATACCGAGGGTTAGGGTTCAAATAGCATGAAAAAAAAAATATTACATAAGCTTTAGTATAATCACTCTGAATAAGTGAAATAGGTGCACACACACACACACACACACACACACACACACACACACACACACGCACACACACACACACACAGCAATCATAGCTCAAAACATTGCTTAATTTGGCTCCTTTTACTACTAACTCAGTGAGGATCCGTTTGGGAGCCAACAGGAGTCGACTTTGGCTGCTGAGCCAAATTACGATTCACTTCAGTGAGTGATACGACTCCTTTGAACCACGCTTTGAAGTGAATCGAGTACCGCAAGCATCGATGCAGACCTGGAGCGTGGTTTAAAGAATTACAATAAAGGTGAAAAATCATTTTAGGGGCTGGATTTTGAACAGGTTATTAAAATGTTGATTTATTAAATAAGGTTTCCACCATCACTTGTCCAACCCTCCGCCCTCCGCCCCCACCTCCAAATTCCACCCCAACCGTCAATAATAACTAACTCTATTGTACCACCAGGCCAAAACATTTCAATAAAACAGTTTATTTGTCACATACACATAGACAGTATGACATGCAGTAAAATGCTTAGCTGACAGTTTGTGACCTTGAAAAGGAAAAAGGACATATGGAGGCAACATGCTAATAGTAAAGAATCTACACTAAATATAAAATCCACAATTTTGTTACAATAAAATAAAATAAAGTAGCAAGTGGAAATAGGTAAAATATAGAAAATGTCAAAAAAAAAATGTTACAAAAATAAATAAATAAATAAGAACTGTATAAATAAACTGTAAAAAGGAAATAATAAATACAATAGAAGCACAATATAATGTGCTTTAGCTCTCGTTAAAGGTGTTGTCTCCTGACAGTGTCACTTGTTGAAAAAAAAAAGCAAAAATAAAAAAATATATATTTAAGCTTCATTCTAATTTGAAAAACAAATAAAAGACTTACAGGCCAATTATTCTTATCAGACTTTTGCTTAAAAAAAAAAAAAAAAAGAGTGAAAATATTATTACAGAGGTCTAATGTAGCTTTTATCCAAGCGAGAGAACAGAACTCTCTCCTGCCTTAAGATCTCTGTTGTGTCTCCTGTCAGCCTGGGCTGCACGTAGACAAGCTGGTTCTGTAAAGCACCACGTCCGAGTTCATCCCTCATCAACTATATCCATCATCATGGTGGAGATTTAACGATCACAGATTTACGAGGTGATCTGCACAGTCAGTCTCGATCACCTGATCTACATGTTGGTTCATCTTTGAGCATTTCCAGAAGGCTGGCGTTTGTCAGCCACACAGGTGATCCGCATCCAGGCCGTTAACGAGACTGAAAGCAACCATGACATACTGTGTTTACATAACAGGGGCCGAATCCAGTGGAAACGTCCAACCAGTTTTCAGTCTACGGGATGGAAACGATGAAGGCTGTGAAACCTCAGACTGCCTCGCCTGCATCACCTGAGGAGATACGGCAAGGATGCTGCTAAGTTTCAAATCCTGAAAGATCCTTTGCACCATCAGCATTGTTGTGACTGAGCCTCACAGTGTGGTACACACACACACACACACACACACACACACACACACACACACACACACACACACCGACTCTGCAGCTGTTTCCTGAAGCACAGTAATATTTACGATCATTATATATCATATATTTTATGGTGTGGCTGTCTGGGTCTTTTAAAAGAAGTTGTAATGTAATACACTGTACATATGCCAATAAATTATTGCCAAGTAAGTTTGCGCATGCAAGTATTCCTTTTTGATGTCAGAAGCTTCCAAAGATGTCAACAACACACGCAACACGAAGCAAAACACTCTCACTCTCAATCGTCTATACCGCTTTATCCCGTATTTAGGGTCGCGGGGAACCTGGAACCCATCCAAGGAGGCTTAGGGCATGAGATGGCGTTCGCCCTGGACGGAGTGCCAATCCATCACAGTGCACACATCACACAGGGACGGAAATCGAGACGACAAGGCGACAAGATACTTCTAAAGTTGCCTTAACGCAGCTGCTGTGGCAGGTTGAGCTTCTTCAGCAGCTGGAGGACATACGCCCTCTACTGGGCCTTTGAAGTCAATGGAGTCAATCGGATTGTCCCGCTTCAGGTCCTGAGAGATGATGGTCCCAGGAAGCAGAATGACTGACTCCATGCTGCCGCAGTGCTGTTCATGATGGTGAGTGGGAGAAGGGCAGGGCGGTTTCTCCTGAAGTTCACAATCAGTGCAGCTCCAGGTTGTTGTTGTGACTGCGCCAGACAGCCAGCTGGTCAACCTCACTTTTATCGGCAGACTCGTCGCCATTCCCGGATGAGGCCGTGGACTCAAGTGTTGTCTGCAAAGACCTTGTTCCTAGTGCTGCTGGAAAAGACTCCAGATTTACCGTGCCCGAGATCAGGACAAGATGTATACATGAAAAGGAATGATTGGTTTGTATATAATATATAATCGAAGCATTTTGGGATTCCAATTCACACGTCAAATGTTCGGCGGACACAGTCACAGAGAGAAAGGTTTCAATCTACAGTAAGCACATGAGCAGTGCCTGTGAGTGACAAGCACACATGTCTGAAAATAAACACACCCTGGTGTAAGTCGATCCCTGTAAGAGTTGGTGTCGAGGTGTGAGTGTGTCAGTGCTTCGACGGGGATTTAACTCCTGACCGCGGCCTTCTATTCACTTTTAAAATGCAGCAAACCTTCCCTCGGGATGAAGATCATTTAGTGTACATGAGTTTTAAAAATTATTCAACTGTTTCATAGCCGTAATCGTTATAAGCGTAGCTGCATGGGTTATAGTTATGTACTGGAGGGAGATGAAACAGTTAACAGAGGAGGGTTTATAACATCTCCGTCATTCTGCTTCCGCCTCCCTCACACACTCATACAAAGAACCAGGAAGTAATCGAAACTGATCTCTCTCTCTCTCTCTCTCTCTCTCAGTGTGCGAGTTCAGGAAAATGGCTGAGGCCAGTATTTCAGTAGATCAGAGTCAGTTCCTTTGTCCAGTGTGTCTGGATCTCCTGAAGGATCCGGTGACTCTCCCCTGTGGTCACAGTTTCTGTAAGCTGTGTATTAATGACTGCTGGGATCAGGAGTTTCAGATCAGTGTTTCCAGATGTCCTCAGTGCAGAGAAACTTTCACTCCAAGGCCTGTTCTGCGCAGAAACAACATGCTGGCTGAAGTGGTGGAGAAACTGAAGAAGACGACTGAAGTCCAAGCTGCTTCTCCTGCTCACTGTTACGCTGGACCTGGAGATGTGGAGTGTGATTTCTGCGTAGGGAGGAAACGCAAAGCCCCCAAATCCTGTCTGACGTGTCTGGCTTCTTACTGTGAAACTCATCTGAAACCACATCTGGAAGTTCCTGCTTTGAAAAAACACAAATTAATTGAAGCCTCAGAAAAACTCCAAGAGGAGATCTGCCCTGAACATAACAAGCTGATCGAGATCTACTGCCGCACTGATCGGAGTTATATTTGCTCACTGTGTGTGCTGGATAAACATAAAGGCCATGACGCAGTTGTAGCGGAAAGAGCTGAGAAGCAGGTGAGAACTCGTCCTGATGATATTCCTCATTTCTAGTTAGCAGGTTTAGTCAGTTGCAATCAGGGTCGTTTCTAGGATTTACAGTTAAGGACTGTACAGTTAGGATGTACAGTTAAAACAGCAGCATGATGGTTTTATAAAGTAGACTACAGGTTCATAGAGTGTGTATTTAGTGCTTCATTGTCACTAGAGGAACCAGCTGGTGTGATGAGGGTGAACACAGTGAAAACTTAGCAACTGATTAATCCCTCATGACATTTTGTAAACTGTACTTTATGAGAAACTGATGCAGATGTAACAATTTATCGAAAAAACACACACCTTGGCTTAATCCTCGCTCTGTGATGGTGAACTGAGGACCGCGCTGAAAGACGGGAACGAGCCGAAGTCTGCTGCCGTTTCCATATGGAATTTAAATGAGACGTGGGAGATCACCAATTTGTGTAAAGTTTATGGAGAATTTTTTTAGGGGGGGGGGCCGAGTACAAATGGCCTAGCGACGCCCAGGCTTACTAGTCAAGTTATAATGATGATTAAAGAGTAAAATGTATCACGTTTTGAGTAACTGTATTCCTACTCTGTGTTTGTCAAATCAGTTGGGGTGATGTTGAGACCAACAGCCGTTTTCCACCAAAAATTAAAATACAGTGGAACCTTGGATTACGAGCATAATTGGTCGCGCTCAAAACACTCGTAAACCAAACCATCATTTCCCATAAGCGTGATGCATGATACTCGGCGCTCGTAAACTAATACTAGCTCGGTTTCCGATTAAAAATTTATTAAAAATCTTTGCTCGGGTTGTGGAACACTCGTAAACCACGTTACTCGCAATCCGAGGTTCCACTGTAGTCTACACAAGAGAGAAAACATGAGTGAACTTTAACTATTTAACTTCTTATCTGCCATTAATATTCATCCTTTCATAATGTATAATGGCTGAAACAGGCTGTGAACACTATAAAGGTGAGCAGTGAGCAGAGACAGAGCTGCTCCTAGAAACACACACAACATGGACAACATGGAGACATTTAGAGTCGCAGTAAGAGAGGGAATGATAGAGGAGCTTTACATCCTGTGTGTGTGTGTGTGTGTGTGTGTGTCCTAACAGCTGAGTGCAGCAGTGGAGAGTCGAGCTGGACGACTCATGGAGCAACTGGAGGATGAGCTTTTTAATCTTCCAAAGGTAAATCTCATCACTGTTTCTCACTCACGCTCTGAAACACGTCTCATTAAGACAACACTAAACGTCCCTGTCTGACATCACAAGCGGGTCCTAACTTTAATCTGCTTTCTGTAGGCTTTAGCTTCTGGACATCGCGCTCTCACATCTGAAAGACCAGATTCTCGTGTATCCGGCATCAGTGTCCAACAACATCTCTCATTTCATGGAGTGATGAATTCTCTCTCAGATCTGAAGAAGAGACTCGAGGAATATGGTGAGAGGAGCTGCTCCATGCTGGAGGTCTTTACTGTCTGTAACAGAGTGACGTCGAGGTGTCGGTCTTCGTTTGTTCCTGAGCACCAAAGCTCTGAGCAGTTTAGAGTTTTTAACACTCGCCTGGTTCGAGTGTTGATGATGAGCTGCTGATGTGAAAGAGTTTGTGTTCGAGCTGAGAAACTCTGAAGTCATGTGACTTACACACATTTCTGATGATTTGCATAAGTGCCTGATTTTAAAGATTGGACCATCTGACCTTTCTATTTCCGTCTCCACAGTGGATGAAGTTCAGAGTTTCCTCACAGAGCCACAGAGCAGAGACGAGTTTCTAAAACGTACGTCACACGCCTGCTGTGTTGTTTTGTTTTAATAATTGTGATTTTCACATGAGTACATAAAATATCGCCTTCTACTGCATATTCACGTTATATTCTAAAAGTAATCATTTTTGAATTTGTTGATTTTATTTAAGATTTCCGTCCTCTGACTCTGGATCCCAACACGGCACATCGAGAACTCATTCTGTCTGAGAACAACAGAGCGGTGAGATACGGTGAGAGGAAACAGAGGTACCCGGATCATCCAGAGAGATTTGATTACTGGCCTCATGTGTTGAGTAAAGAGAGCATAAGTGGACGCTGTTACTGGGAGGTGGAGTGGGAAAGTGACATTGGTGTGGCCATAGCGGTCGTATATAAGGGAATCGGCAGAAAAGGATCAGGTGAGGAGTGTAAGTTTGCATGTAACACTCAGTCCTGGAGTCTGGAGTTTCCCTCTGCGTCTTCTGCCTGTTTCTACCACAACAGCATTGTGACGTATCTCAGAGCTCCAGAATCATCCTCCAGAATAGGAGTGTATGTGGATCACAGTGCAGGAACTCTGTCCTTCTACAGCGTCTCTGACACCATGAAGCTCCTCCACAGAGTCCACACCACGTTCACTCAGCCTCTGTACGCTGGGTTTGGGTTCTACAAGAGTGGTGGGTCTGAGTCAGGACGAATTATACGGCTGTGTGATCCACAATAATCGAGCTGATTTATAATGTTTATATGGCAAAAATATCTTTAAAATCTGCCTCATTAAGATGACGACTGCAATATGAGTTTTTGTGCCTTGGTAATCATACATCATAAAACCTCCAAGATTCTGTCTTTTGTCATATGTACCTTACAGCACAGTGAAATTCTGTTTTTGAATATACAGTATAAACATGATCATATATTTGAGGCTGGTGTAAGAATGTATAACTGATTTATTTGTAAGAAGTTGGAACCTGGTTTATTGCACATTCTTAGGTCCTTCGTTTTCACATAGAAACTAAACCAAATGTATAAAAAGAATATTATATTAATGTTGAGTTCACACTCACATGTACATCTGTTTCAGCAGAAGGAAACGAGAAACATAAAATTAGAATTTTTTTTCCAGGATCGGTTCTAATTCTATTCTATTATAATTCTATTCTATTACAATTCTAATTCTATTCTATACTATTCTATACTATCATATCCTATTCTATTATAATTCTATTCTATTCCATTATAATTCTATTCTATTCTATTCTATTCTATTATCATTCTAATTCTATTCCATACTATTCTATACTATCATATCCTATTCTATTATAATTCTATTCTATTCTATTATAATTCTATTCTATTCTATCCTATTCTATTCCATCCTATTCTATTATAATTCTATTCTATTCTATTCTATTCTAATTCTATTCTATTCTATCTATTCTATCCTATTCTATTATTATTCTATTCTATACTATTCTATCCTATTCTATTATAATTCTATTCTATTCTATACTATTCTATCTATTATTCTATTCTATTATATTTATTCTTCTATTCTATCCTATTCTATTATAATTCTATTCTATTATAATTCTATTCTATACTATTCTATATATTCTAATTCTATTCTATTCTATTCTATTCTATACTATTCTATCCTATTCATTCTATTATAATTCTATTCTATTCTACTATTATAATTCTATTCTATTATAATTCTATTCTGTTCTATTATAATTATATTTCTATTATAATTCTATTCTATTATAATTCTATTCTATTCTATTCTATACTATTCTATCCTATTCTATTATAATTCTATTCTATTCTATTATAATTCTATTCTATTCGATTCTATTCTATTCTATTCTATTCTATTCTATTCTAATGTTTAAATTGTGATTGTTTTTAAATTGGACAATGGTTGCCAAAGGTGTTAACACAACATACAGTTGCACTCAAAATCATTTAAACTCCAATAAAAATTTGTTTCTTGACCTGCAATAGTAATAAAAAAAATAATAAAAATAATAAAAATAATAATAATAAACTGTTTGTAATAAATAAGTGAATTGTGAGCAAGTTAAATAGCTTAACAAAGCTAATATAGCAAGTGTTTTCTCCAAAACCAACACAAAAATGCCACTTTAAATGATTATTACAGTATGAAATTATTCAACCCCTTGATAAAAACAAAAAACAAAAAAACATCAGCACTTTTCTAGCGAAGAAAGCTTCATATATACATTTGCAATACAGTGGTATATAATTCTGTATGTTCTACATTATATAACCAAGTATTTTTCATCAATCACAAAGAAAGGGAGTGCTGGCTCAGGCGGCTAAGGCTCTAGGTTGCGGATTTGGGGAAATGAGTATCCGGGTTTAAACCCCACCGTCGCTGGTTGCCACATCCTATAACACCCAGGCAGTGCAAGCAGTGCCAGTCCCAAGCCTGGTTAGACTAATGGGAGGGTTGCATCAGGACACACATCAGGGTATCTGGTGTAAAACCTTTTCCAGGTTGTGTGTGGATTGGATGGTCCCCTGAGACAACCCCTGGGTGAGAGCAGCCGAAGACAGTGAGAAACAGTGGTGCAAAGAAACTGGACTGGTCATGCTGGTGAGTGGGGGAAGTGCTGGGGGTTTCTCCTGATGTCCTCAATCATCTCCACTGTTTTGAGCGTGTTCAGCTCCAGGTTGTGGCGACTGCACCAGACAGCCTCGCTTCTGTGCGCAGACTCGTCACCGTGCTGCATGAGGCCGATGACTGTAGTGTCATCTGCATATTTCAGCAGCTTGACATAGACATGTATAGGTGCAGTGGTTGGTGTGTACAGTGTAGACTAAATGAGATTGTAGTCGGCTTTATAGCAAATATTTGTGAGGCTAATTAATTACAAAGTTTCAAAATACATTGTGAACTGTCATGTTTATGAAAATATAAATCTATACAAAGATATAAACAAAATGAATTGTGTATCAGGCCCTTGTTGAATAGCTTATGCTTCTCCACCATACTTCCATAGATGGCGGTACCATCGCACATTTAAAAATAGTCATCTTATTAATCCTGAACATGTGCAATGATTTTATGATGTCCGCCCGAAATACTTAATACTGATAATATTTCTAAAAACTTTTTTTTTTTTTACTAACTATAAGTAATATTAGTGAGCACACATAGCAATTCGACCGCTTCCCCATTAGAGGGAGGCCTCACAGCGGGGCGAGTGGGTGAAAACTCAGTAGCATACTGTACGTGCTCAGCCAAAGCTAACGCTAAGGCTAGGCGACCGGAGCACACCTCCTCTGCATTTCATGTGTCCAACAGGCTTGCTGTCCTCAGTGAAGCACACGCTGAGAAGCCTACAAGAGCTCTGCTTCTAGGAGACACTATACAGAGACATGTGAAATTAGCGAGGCCATGAGGACCTTAGGCACCGGCAGCAGCGGTCAGGTGAATCCCGGAAGCCAGGTGCAGAACATAGCAGGTATCTCTGGGCTGTAGTTTAAAGTAGCAAAGATGATGTTCTTTCACGTGGTTTTGAAGGAAACATGTGACAGTTTTCAGCCCTGGTAGTAGTAGTGGGAGCCCCCTAGAGATGGGGAGAAATTGGACATGACTAAATTGGGGGGAAAATCTGAGATTTTTTAAATCCATCAAGCGCTACAAAGAAACTGTCTCACATGCGGGCCGCCCCAGGAAAGATGCACTAGATGCAGAAAAAGCGTTTGATAGGGTCGAGTGGAGGTTTTTGTTTCAAATATTGGACAAATTCAATTTGGGCTCTAACTACATCAGACTAGTCAAACTTCTTTACTCTGATCCAACAGCTGTGGTTAATACTAATGGTTTATTAGCAGGTCAATTTTCGATTCATAGAGGCTGCGGTCAGGGATGCCCCCTGTCGCCGCTCCTGTTTGCCTTGTTCGTCGAACCCCTGGCAGAAGCTATTCGCATGCATAGGGGCGTCCGGGGCGTCCGGGGCGTGGAGGCGGGTGGGATGGAACACCGCATTTCATTATATGCAGATGACGTCCTTCGTTACCTGAGGCAGCCACAGTCATCAATTCCTTGTGTGTTGGAGATAATTAATCAGTATCGCCAGTGTAGTGGATACAAGATAAACTTAGGGAAACCCCAAGCCATGTTTTTAAATGCCCCACAGAATGTTAAATTACAGGGTCCCTTTCACATCACTGACTCTGGGTTTCTTTATTTGGGCATACACATAACCCCTGACCTAAAGGATCTGTTCTCCAAGAATTATTCACCCTTAACGACAAAACTTAAACAGGATATGGACAGGTGGACGTCTTTGCCAATTTTTTTTTTTAACACAATTAAAATGAATGTGCTTCCCTGTTTATTTATTTATTTCAGTGCAGACCCTGTTATTTCAATTCTAACTTTTTTAAGGGTCTGAATACAACCATCAGTAAGTTTATATGGAACAATAAAAAACCCAGGATTAGATTCATTAGACCATAAAATACACTATAGCCGACTGTTGGCACAGAATATTAAAACATGACCTCCTCACACCCCCCATATCAAAATGCGACTAAAAAGGCGGTAAAGCGAATAAACATGAAAATGAGCTCCTACCACAACTACAACATTTAAAATTTAGGTACAAATTTATATGAACTTACCTTAAAATACTGCCTGGAAGTCCAGAAAGTTCCTCACGCCGTGTCTCAATTCCAAGAACGCAAAGAGCGGACTTGTCTTGGAAGTGCACACTCGAGGGTTTGAGGACTCCGGGTATAGTGCAAATAGAACGCCGCGTACAGGATGCGTCTCACAGCCGCGATATTATTATACCATAACCGGATTATACCAAAGATCACCTGTTAGAAATACACAAAATGAAATAAATCTTTTAACCACTGCAGAGACATCACAGCCAGTGGTAGTTTTCAGAAGTTGCCGAGGTGAGGCTCTGTTGGGCGGCTACATGTAAGCGGAGTTTCCTGGAGCTCAAATCTCCGAAATCGTTCAGGCATATTTTTAAATAGACGCTTTCTTTAATAACCGATTGATGTTTTGAGCTGTAAAACACTTTGTGACACAGTAACAGTAATATTTCGAACACTTTGCCGGCTGCCGTTTGGAGAAATAAAGAATAAACCAGCTGTTGGGTCAAAATAACCCAACCAGGTGTTGATGTGTAAATGACCCACTACATCTCATCTGACCCAACGTTACCCAACCCAACAATGTGTTTAAAGTCCCCGAAATAACCCAGAATTTTGACCCAGAACAACATGAACAACCCAACTATGTGTTTACAGAAACAACCCTAATAAAATTTAATTCTACATTTCTACTGTAATCATAGTATTGTTATTATGACTTCGTTTAAGTACAACGTTACACTTGATTTTATCCGCTACTACGTGCAGCTCTAAAGGAGCTGCGGCTCATTAATCCTGAAGAGATTGAACTAAGGTCTGACGCGGCGGTCTATAGTTATATAGCGCCACTCAGTGGTCAAAGCCAGTAAACGTATACCGTCGCCGCGAGGTGCGGCGGCGAAAGTATAATACCGCTCATCTACCATCTGTGTTTACATTTAACAATGCATTTCTCAATAGTACACGAGCTGCTAATGTTTACTACTGAT
Organism: Clarias magur; assembly: GCA_013621035.1. NCBI lineage: Eukaryota > Metazoa > Chordata > Actinopteri > Siluriformes > Clariidae > Clarias > Clarias magur. The sequence continues at coordinate 364,024 of QNUK01000218.1, forward strand.
GTTTATAGGAAACCTACACTTCATTATTGTGCAAACATAGTTTTTTAAATGAAAAAAAATATTTTTTTGTATTAAATTATTATTATTATTATGTTTTTTTTTTTTTGCTTTACTTAAAACTGTTCAGTCCTTTATTACCTGTAGGATATGATTGAAAAACAATTACAGTAAAATTAGATGGTGTTTAATGAAGAGCTTTTTAAGGACATTTGAGGCAAAATAAATGAATACAGTATGAATAATCTAATTAACTTGGGGCAAGTATGGCAAGACAGCAGTTGATAGTGAAAGGATGAAAGAGAGGATAAGGGATGTATCCTTGAAAAGGGGAGGGTAAGATGGAATAACATGATAATGAAAGGCAACTGTAATGAACATTACAACCACTATTCAAGTCCTATTGTGTTAGGCTTGTTTATTGATTTTGGGCTGTTATTGTGAAATCACAATTCACACACACACACACACACACTACGGGTAATTTAGGAATGCCATTTAGGCCTATTATGCACGTCTCGTGTCCTCAGTCTCCTGATGTAGGCTCCAGGCCTCCCGTGACTCTGAATACAGAATCCTTTTAATCTTAATTGGTAAAGTGTAATCTTCTTCTTCATCTTTCACCTGTTCCCTTTCAGGGGTCGCCACAGCGAAACATCTGCCTCCATCTAACCCGATCCTCTGTACGCTCCTCTCTCACACCAACTACTGTACCTTCATGTCCTCTCTTACTGCATCCATAAATCTCGTCTTTGGTCTTCCCCTAGACCTCTTGCCCAGCAGTTCCAACCTCAGCATCCTTCTACCAATATATTCATAATCTCTCCTCTGAACATGTCCAAACCACCACTTTAGCTCCAAAACATCTACCATGAGTTGTCCCTCTACTGGACTCATTCTTGATGCTATCCATCCTTGTCACTCCCAAAGAGAACCTCCACATCGGCAGCTCCATGTATATATATATATATATATATATATATATATATATATATATATATATAATAAAAATATAAAAAATACTCTATATACAGTCAGTCAAAAGAATTATACACACTTCTGACAAAGGAATAACTTGATATGACTTGTATAACTATCACACACGTTGTTTCTACACTGTAAGCAATACTGTAGGAATTTAAAACATGCAATAATTTCCTTTGAGCAGTTGATGGCTGTTGATGGCTTTGACCAGGGCAGTGGTGGCTCAGAGGGCTGAGGCACTGAGTTACTGATCGGAAGATCGGCGGTTCGATTCCCAGCTCAGCCAGGTTGCCATTGTTGGGCCCTTGAGCAAGGCCCTTAACCCTACGTGCTCCAGAGGCGCTGTACCATGGCTGACCCTGCGCTCTGACCCCAGTTACACTGGGATATGCGAAGAAGGAATTTCACTGTGCTGTAATGTACATGTGACAAAATAAAGGCTTTACTTTACTTACTGATGCTGAGATGTGGCTGCGGGCCTGTTTGTTCGTTGGTGATTTCCGAGGTTGGTGACTCTAAGGGTGCTTTCACACCTGCCTTATTTAGTACGGTTGAATCGCACTAGAGTTCGTTTTCCCTCTTGGTGCGGTTGGTTTGGGCAGGTGTGAAGCAATGCAGCAATCGCACTCTAGTTCGGACCAAAATCGGACCAAACAAGCGTACCGAGAGCTTCTCGGAGAGGTGGTCTCGGTACGCGTTCAAACGAACACTGGAGCGGTTCGTTTTGTGGTGAGAACACGTTCCGAACTTGAACAGACCCAACTGCAAAGCGTACTGCACATCTTTGGACTAATCGAGCTGCGTTGTGCATTGTGGGATGAGGACTAGTGTTTGTTGACAGGTCACTTAGCGCTTAAGCAACATGGCAGCTCGCGGACAAACGTGGAGTTGTTTCGTTGTCATACTATTACCTGATGGATCGTTGGTGATATTTCCGGAAGATGACCCTGTCGCAGTTTCGCAAAATGAATGCACGCCTCCTCCCGAAGTGACTTGCGATGCGCCTTCGCCGTTTGCGGTGCATTAAAACATTGTTTTCCAGCCGGAGCCGCGCTTCATTCTCAAAGTGTATGCTTTGTCTGTGTTGATGTATACAAAAAATATAGCACACAACGACCAAGCTTATAATCAGGCTGCGAAGTCGTCTCTCCATACTAAAGAGCGGCTTTGTTGTCCGCCGGCTTTTCCTCCTGTCTTTGTTTACTTCCGGGAGTTCCTTCGCAAATTACCCGCGCGTCAATTCTGACCAGTCGAAAAGCAGATTAGGAAATGCGTTCAGTGACACGTGTGGCCAACGAGCGATGTGGATGTTATCACGTGGCTGCATTTTGGTTCGATTCAACTGGTTCGGATCAAAGCAAATCAGTACGGTGTGAAAAGGAACCAAAACGGCAGAAAAACGCTACAATGTATCCGTTGTTGCACTTGGTCCGGACCAAATGAACAGAACCACAGGTGCGAAAACGCCCTAAATGACCTTACGTTCTGGTCTTGCTTTCCTGAGAAGGTCTTCATGAGAGCCAGTTCCATCGTGGTGCTTGATGGGCTTTGCATGAACTGTGTAGACAGCGTCAAACAATAAATCTGGTGCAAAGCAGATGAAAAGATGAATGTAGATTTGTCTATCAAGCGACCCTATTTTTAGAAACAAGCCCAAAAAACGTGACCCATAACCGGTAATATTTTCAAGCGACTTCAAAGAAAGAGTCGCGTTTTATAAGTGGAACTGGCAACTACACCTGTGAGGAGGTGGAATCCAAGTATCCCTGTCTGCAGCCTGCAGATCGAGGCGGGGCTGAATCTGGGGCGGGGCTGCACGTGTCGCCCCGCCCACATATTTTCTTATTGGTTGTAAGTAAGTTAGTGACGTCGACGCAACGTTCCTCCCACAACTCATCTCACTGGTGGCAAAGTAATGACGTTGAACCTTCCATTTCTGGTGTTTTTTTTGCTGCATGGTGAGTGTGTGCACCCGCTACATGTTATGTGTAAATTGTTATTTAAAGTGTATAATGAGTACGATAAGTAAGTTTTTTTTTTGTGCATGCGTTATATGTCATGGATATAGTTACCATCTATAAATGTTAGTAATTGATGCATATGCATGCAATCTGTCTGTATCTGTACACGTCTGTCGCGGGTGAAGTTTCACTGTAAACGAGCCTCGATGTAATAAGTGTGTATCTTTATTACAACAGTGTATCTTTATTCCTTCTATTTGCTGATCCCTGATGTTGACGAGCCCATTAATATTCCCTGTGCAGAACATTATCTATTTTGTTTAGCTTGTTTTGTTTCGCTGTTATTCTCTAACCCTCACGTTACCCCTCAATTTCTCCTTTTGTTTTCTTCACATAACCTAACGGCTCTTTTAAGAGACATGTTCCATGCAAACATGCACAAAACCGAGTTAAGCAAGGGGCAGTGTGAGCAGTATTTAAAAGACAAATGCCCTTTCTGCTCGTACACCAGGATGCCACAGTGGGTGTACTATCACCTAAAAAACCATTTCCAGTTGGCACTGCACCATGATGGGGAGTTTAACATTTTTGCTTTTGTCACTTTAGTTTGTTTACTATGGTGCCAAAACCGGCCAGTGACGCTCTGTGCAGGATTTTTCATTATGTCTGAATTTGTCTGTGTTTGTTTTATTTTACGGCAATATATCGGCTGATGATTGGTGCATCGCTACGCCATTGATCAAGGACCTTTCATTAAATCGCAAATAAATTTGCTTGTTATTTGACTGTCCACAGGCCAGAGTGAAATACAGATGAAGTTTAGTATAGGCAGTTGTCTACAAATATATAATAATGACTTTTTTGTTTGTTTGTTTGTTTGTTTTCATTTCAGATTTCATCTTCGACCAGATTGTGGTCGCTCTTTACCACATTTGTAAAAAGACCATGCGTAGTTGTTGTTGTTGTTGTTGTTGTTGTTGTTTAAGTAATGATTTGTTTGTCTTTCTCATCACAGAAACAATGCACAGATCATTTCTCCTGGGCCTTGGCATGAATACTGTGTCAACAATACGGTACCAATGATCATTTGAATGAATAAATGTAAAAGCATTTCAAATATTTTTTTACGGTAGATTGACTGTGTTCATGGCTACATCATCTTTGTCCTGATGGTAAGTTTATAAAGCTGATGTTTTCTTACTAGATTTTGTTCCAGTATAGAACAAATGTATTTGTAATGTTTACAATTCCAGTATTATAGTGTATATATATATATATATATATATATATATATATATATATATATATATATATTATTATTATTATTTTCCTTAGACGGACGTGCCTGGTATTAGGAGATGGCGGTGTTTCCTTCTTTTGGAGAATTTCACCTTGAGGTTTATTGTCTTGTCTTTTCTTTATTTCTCTACATTTTATGAACTAACACACTCATTTTTGCTGAGGTGTCGCTTTTACATTATACATACTAGGCCTGTGCAATATAATAAAAATGATTGAAGTATTGCAAATGTACGTATGGCGATATGCATAATCGCTTCAGTTTTTTTTTTTTTTTTTATCTATTTAGGGTCATGAACAAAAGCACAGAGAGAAACTTTTGTACGTTTAATAAGAATAAGAATCAGTCAATTTTTTATTTTTATTTTAAAGGCGTGGCATTTATTATTTTGAAAACTTTTATTTCCATAATATAAACATACCTCCTCTTTACTACTTTTCATTACAGGTCTGAAGAAGAAAGACGTGCAACAAAGAGACTCAAGAGGCAAACTGAAAAGAATGTGATTTAATTACACGTAATATGATTTTTTTTTTTTTTCTTTTGTCGTAATCTCGTAACATATGTAGAATTACGTGTCTTCTCCGCTATTCTTTTCATGCACAAAAGGCAATCATGACTCCTGAGTTGAAACCTTTGGATGTGAGTCTCTTAAGTGCTGAAATACTGTGTCCTGTTTCATACAAGCAAATGAAGGGTGTAACCTTTTACATATACTTTACAGTTACCCATGGAGATCTTGGAAGTAGTGCTACGGGATGGAGATGCTGCCTACATGATGCCTATCTTTCGCTTACTTGCAGTAGCTTTAGTGCAGTTGGAAACACGACCCTGTTCAGACAGATGGCGCACTATTCGTGGCTTGACAGTAAGCATCGGTCCATTTTATTATTCTTTTTTTTAATGTAATTTTGCTTCTTGTATTTTTAAAGTTGTACATTTTATGTATTTAGAATACATAAAATGTCACGTTTAATGACATTTATGTATTATGGATTGTTCCACACACTGTAAACCCGAATAAGTTGGCAAAAGTTGATGTAATCAGTTACATGATGTTTCAAATTTTAAGTAAACAGAAATAAATGTTTGAGTTTGTTGAACTTGTTGCACATTAAATAAATGATTACAGACAATCCGGCTCGGGAATCGAACCCGGATCTTCCGCATCGCCGGGGAAACACTTACCGCTGCGCTACGAGTGCTCTGTAGGGTTTTTTTTTTTTTTTTCCCGCTTATGATATCCTTATACGATATCTATAGTACTTACGATTACTTAAAATATCAAATTTGTTCAGCTAACTTGAAAAGTGTCATTTCTACAAACTCATAAATACCAAAAAGTTCTGAATGCTCGAAAAGGTCTATTAATTTGACCTAACTGCAATTATTTAAGTTAACAGCACTCAATGTGTTTAATTACTTTGAACATTAAGTGCATTTATGTATTTTATTAACAATATTTATTAAAAAAATAAAAAATTGGTTGAGATTTTGATTTGTAGTCACGGATTGCCAGAAATGATAACTAAACAGCGGAAAGATAAGTCTTGCTTGTAAACGTATGTAACCTTGGACCACAAACCAGTCATAAGCGTACATGAAAGTTTTTTTTTTACAAAAGCTGAATAAATAAGCGAAGAGTTCGGCGTTTGTATAAAAATGTATAATTCCTAAGTGTTATTTCCAACTGCATTTCCGGTTTATCGTCGCAGCGACTTCCATCCATTTCACTAACTAATGACATAAACGTGGGAGGAACGTTGCGTCGACGTCATTAATTCACTTAATTTACAACCAATAAGAAACTATGTGGGCGGGGCGACACCTGCAGCCCCGCCCCAGATTCAGCCCTGCAGACAGCGGCTTCTTCTATCCAGGTGGAATAGGATGAAGAGGGGGCGGATGTTCTGGAAAAGAAAAAACACGTTTATGTATAAAGATGGACCGCCTACGTTTGCGCTGCTGCTGAACGCGGTAATCTCTCCTCTCTTAGCGTGTGTTCTGATTGTGGATTATGTTCTTCTCTGTCGGTTTCACAGGATTGCGTGGATTTTAACTCGGGAGTGCTGGTGAGACCGGTTTAACTCTCCCCCTCACTCACTTCTTCACAGACACACCCTGACAAAACGCAGGAAAACGCCGACCTCGGTGAAACAGACCTGCTGTGTGTGGTGGTTGTGTGATAGGGGCGATTATCTTGGGTTTAAAGCCTTCATTCCTGAGAAAGTTCACCACAAGTCACGGTTAGACTTGAACACGCCTTATATATTATCATCTCCGTATGCAATCATAGTTAGATAAAAGTTATAGATTATTTGCTAATCAGTTGATTTACGTTAAGTTTAGTAGTAAAAATAATTTTTGTTCATATCTAAAGAGTGATCTCTCTGATTATCTACACAGTGTATAAGTTCCGTTCCGTTCCGTTTTGTCTTTTGCTGTAATGTTTGCTCTGGCACTGTGCCACCTGATCTTACCCCTCAAGGCAAAGCAAATTAATAAACTGCCTTGACTTTTTTTTTTTTTTTTTTTAACATTATGGCATGAATAACTGTTTGTGAAATTATACCCAGTGTTCTGTAAGCTGTTGACACACCAAGACAGGATAAACACAAGTTACAGTCTCACATTATTCAAATTCACATTCACATTTTATTCGTCACACACACACACACAGTCATACACAGTACGATATGAAGTGAAATGCTTATTCTATCAAGCGCATAATATCGTAACGAGAAAACAGCTGTATATCTTTATCTTGTTTCACTTTTGAGATACTAATGGCTTTACATTTTATTTTTTATTTTTTTAATTCAGCAAACATCAGGACTAGGGTTGGGTGTCGATTGGGTTTTCTTTTTACAATACCGGTCCCAAAATTGTACTTTGAAAACCGTACCGTTGCCTAAACAATGACTGAATTTATGTTTTTTTTTTTTTTTAATAAAAAAATAACAATAATTCATTACAAATTTTAAAGGATACATAAATATAAGTGAATACAAAACACAACCCTCGCATGTGGTAACAAAAAACTGAAACAGCTCCTACTAATGAGAGAACGCAAGCCATAACACAAACGCTACAAACACACATACTGTACACACTCGTGACCAAAAATTGTGAGACTCTGAACAGGACTGTGATCTGGAATAGGATGAATATTCACTAAAAAAAACTGCACTAGTAAGTTGGGGAAATTGATGGGGTGGAGGGTCACAAGGGTTTTCTTATAACAAAAAAAAAAAGAAAAAAAAAAGGTGTATTTGTATATATGTATATAATGTGAAAATGTAAATAGTTTTTCCTTAAATTGTCGCATAATAAAGTGTGTATAAAACGTAAACTCTCTCTCTCTCGGTGAAATCAGGAACATGGCTGAGGCCAGTGCTTCAACACAGCGAGCTGAAGTACTCCTGGACCTTCAGGGGGAGGAGCTTACTAAACTTGAGAGGGTAACACTCACTATCTGATCTACACACATACACAGCTGTCCATCACACACACACACACACACACACACACACACACACACACACGTAACAATAAATGTCCCTGTCACAAATGTGTTCTAAATGTCATCTGCTTTTTATAGGCTTTAGCTTCTCAATATCGATCTCCTCCATTTGTGAGACCAGATTTTCGGGGGGGCACACCTAATGTAATTCTACATCCCCCATTTGATGGAGTGAGGAATTCTCTCTCAGACCTGAAACAGAGATTCAAGGAATATTCTGTGAGGGAGGAGGAATTCAACAAAATCCCTCCACATGGTAAGAGGAGCTGTTCCTGCTGGAGAAACACAACGACACAATGATGGACGTCTTTACTGTGTCAGGTCGAGGTGTCCGTTTTCATTGCGGAACTCCAAAAGCTCTGCACAGTTCCGAGTTTTTAACACTCCTGAGTCGAGTCATGACGATGGACTGCTGATGTGAATTGAGTTTGTGTTAGAGCTGAGAGACTCTGCACTCTGGTGCTTCAGAACTGAAGTCATGTGGCCTAAACACGTTTCTGAGTTCTTTAAGGTGTTTACCATCTGACCTTTTTATTTCTGTCTCCACAGTGGAGGGCGTTCAGGGTTTCCCCACGGAGCCACAGACCAGAGACGAGTTTCTGAAATGTATGTCACACAACTGGTTTTATTTTAGTAACTATTTCTTAACTAGATCAGAACAGAAAATAACACCATCTAAAACATGAAATGAACAGTCGCATTACTGGTGTGAACTGGAAACTATCCATATCATCATCATCATTTTTTATTTTTATTTGTTGATTTCATTTTAGATTTCCGTCATCTGACTCTGGATCCTAACACGGCACATCGAGAACTCATTCTGTCTAGGAATAAGAGAATGATGAGATACAGTGAGAGAGATCAGGGGTATCCTGATCATCCAGAGAGATTTGACTCCATGATTCATGCCTTGAGTAAGGAAAGTGTGTATGGACGCTGCTACTGGGAGGTGGAGTGGAAGAGTGACATAGGTGTGGCCATAGCAGTCGTATATAAAGGGATTTGCAGGAAAGGATGGGGTGATGACTGCAAGTTTTCACGTACCAATCAGGCCTGGAGTCTGGAGATTCCCTCTGTGTCTTCTGTCTATTTCTATCATAATCACCAGGGGTCTGAACTCAGTGCTCCATCATCGTCCTCCAGAATAGGAGTGTATGTGGATCACAGTGCAGGAACTCTGTCCTTCTACAGCGTCTCTGACACCATGAAGCTCCTCCACAGAGTCCACACCACGTTCACTCAGCCTCTGTACGCTGGGTTTGCGTTCTATCCATATGGTGGGTCTAAATCAGGACGAATTATGAAGCTATGTGATCCACAATAATTAAGCTGTGCTGTTAAGCTACATAATCTGTAGCCTATACAGAGGTAGCCCTTTCAAACAGCTGCCCAATCTGTGACAGGACCCTGGCCAACCCATGCTTGGAACCTGATGCCCTGCATTGACACATGAATTTAGCTCCACCCAATTAATCTCGTATGCCATTTGCTTGGAAGCTGGGTTGCAATGCCATACATTTCTGCCAGGGGGAGCAGTGGTGGCTGCTTCAGGTTTCTGCAGTGTCAGTGTCTAAGTACCAGCCATGAATTAAGCTTAAAAGGTCAGACATATTATGCAGCGTGCCACAGGAAGTTACTGCATTGTCTTCATATTTTATGACAATTATTGTGTCAAAGATGTCATCTTGTTCCATCATCATTAATGGTGCACCAACATCATGATAGTCTACACCGCTTCATCCTGTGTATAGGGTTGTGGGAAGCCTGGAGCTTTCCCAAGAGATTTAGGGCACCAAGGTGCACCAGCATGTTTTACATAAATATGATATCTAACGTGCCTCCCTTCATAAAGGAAGAGGCAATAATGAAGTTGGCGGGAGTGTTCACGGGGCTTTCTTAAAAATATATTTTTTTTAACCCTTTCATGCATAGTGGTCACTACAGTGGACAGCTATTCAAAAGCTGTTCTCTTGTGTATACAGGGGTTTTGTTGTTATAGTTGCATATAGGCCAACACAGTGGATGCTTGTGCATCATCCCATACACTGCCACCTATAGGCCAGTCATGGTAAGTGCATTTTTTTCTAACCCAAATCCAAGATGGCCACCAGTAAGTCAGAAATGCAGAACATGCCAGGAATATCTTGTAAATCCTTCTATAGCAGGACACCCCTGTAGGTAAAAAAAAAAAAATGCTGTCATCAAGTAACATCTAAGGATTAATATGATTGCCAAAATTTCCAAATATTTATTTTGTGCATGGATAACTTTGTCAATTAATCTCATGTCCACTAAATTGGACGTCATGCATCACTGGCTAAATTTTAGCTGCAATTCATACTAATATAGTTGCAAGCAACGATGACTGGCCCAAGCACCCTGCACTAAATTATAAATTGTATAATTGTAAATTATACTAACTGGTTACATTTTATTTTCACACAGTACATCATTTTGTTCTATTGGTTAGTTAAATGCATATTTCTTTGATTCAAATGTCAAACGCATGGTGTCCACCTGAATTTTGATTGCATTTTATTTTCAAGCCTAGAGAGGAATGAAAACACTCAGAAAAAAAATCTTGACTGGGGTTCTCATAATTCATGCATGAAAGGGTTAATATGTTAATACATTGTGTGCACATGCATGAGAGTGTGAATATGTATGAATATAGTAAAAATGTAAAATGTTTACCTTCTCTTAAATTCTTACAATAAAATGTGTGTAAAACTCAACTCTCTCCCACTGACACACACACACACAAACTCATAAGAGCAAGAGGCTGCAGCATTCCTGTTTAGTTTTTCGCACTGTTGCATTTTCCAAGATATGTTTAGTAATAAACAGTCATTTTCTTAATAAAAGCAAAAAGTTACACTTCTTAGTTTCGATTTTTTAGCATATTATAATTCATTTGGACGCGTATGTAACCGGATGGTGGTTAAAGGGGTATTGAATGTCTGTACTCTACAGTCGTGGCCAAAATTTTGAGAATTACATAAATATTGGAAATTGGAAAAGTTTTGAATTGTTGAAAATTTTTATAATAGCAATTTGCATCTACTCCAGAATGTTATGAAGAGTGATCAGATGAATCGCATAGTCCTTCTTTGCCATGAAAATTAATTTAATCCCGAAAAAAAAACGTTCCACTGCATTTCATTGCTGTCATTAAAGGAGCTGCTGAGATCATTTCAGTAATCGTCTTGTTAACTCGGTTGAGAATGTTGACGAGCACAAGGCTGGAGATCATTATGTCAGGCTGACTGGGTTAGAATGGCAGACTTGACATGTTAAAAGGAGGGTGATGCTTGAAATCATTGTTCTTTCATTGTTAACCATGGTGACCTGCAAAGAAACGTGTGCAGCCATCATTGCGTGGCATAAAAATGGCTTCACAGTGGAGGATATTGTGGCTACTAAGATTGCACCTAAATCAACAACTTATAGGATCATCAAGAACTTCAAGGAAAGAGGTTCAATTCTTGTTAAGAAGGCTTCAGGGCGTCCAAGAAAGTCCAGCAAGCGCCAGGATCGTCTCCTAAAGAAGATTCAGCTGCGGGATCAGAGTGCCACCAGTGCAGAGCTGCTCAGGAATGGCAGCAGGCAGGTGTGAGCGCATCTGCACGCACAGGGAGACGAAGACATTTGGAAGATGGCCTGGTGTCAAGAATGGTAGCAAAGAAGGCACTTCTCTCCAAAAAAAACATCAGGGACAGATTGATCTTCTGCAAAAGTATGGCGAATGGACGGCTGAGGACTGGGGCAAAGTCATATTCTCGAATGAAGCCTCTTTCCGATTGTTTGGGGCATCTGGAAAAAGGCTCGCCCGGAGAAGAGAAGGTGACGCTACCATCAGTCCTGTGTCATGCCAACAGTAAAGCATCCTGAGACCATTCATGTGTGGGGTTGCTTCTCATCCAAGGGAGTGGGCTCACTCACAATTCTGCCCAAAAACACAGCCATGAATAAAGAATGGTACCAAAACCCCCTCCAACAGCAACTTCTTCCAACAATCCAACAACAGTTTGGTGAAGAACAATGCATTTTCCAGCACGATGGAGCACCGTGCCATAAGGCAAAAGTGAGAACTAAGTGGCTCGGGGACCAAAACGTTGACATTTTGGGTCCATGGCCTGGAAACTCCCCTGATCTTAATCCCATTGAGAACTTTGACAAACTCCAAGAAGTAATTATGAAAGAATGGGTTGCTATCAGTCAGGATTTGGCCCAGAAGTTGATTGAGAGCAGCCCAGTCGAATTGCAGAGGTCCTGAAAAAGAAGCGGCAACACTGCAAATACTGACTCTTTGCATATGTAGGGTCAGGCAGACCCCCAACTAAGAGCAAACACTCGATCACATTCCAGAACCTCTTCTCCAGACATCATGGCGCCATCCCATTAACCTTATCTCATTCGGGAACATAAAGGAGAGGTTGTAAAACTAAGATGCTGGATCTTAACCAGGCATGGGACAGGACGTTTGCTGGGCTTGAAGCTACACTAAAGCCAGATGCCTCAAACTAGACCTAAAACCATTGTGTAAATTGGCGATCCTGTAAACAAAGCGGACAGTTTTACAACTTCACCCCGAGTTGGTGGGGGAACAACCAAGTCACACTTTGAACATCTCAGTGACCCCAGGACTCATGCGTTCTCCAAATGGCTTTCAAAGAACAAACACCGCAGAGACACTATTTAAGCAATCTTTAATGGTGCCAGTAGGATAAAAATGCTAGAAACATATATTCAGTATGTTTTATATCTGTGTGTTATGTTTGTTTATTCTACATAACTTTAAAGGCATCATTAGCATTTACAAACCCTGTTTATTGAACAAAGCTATAAATGAGTGTGTAAGATAGGGGATGTGTGGTATCGATTGAAAGCTTATTTCATTCAAACAACAGTAGTGTACATGGAAAATTGGTTGCATGAACAAGAGCTCATGTAAAATTATTTTATAAAGGTAATTAAAAGCGTAATCGGCTTGGCCCCACGTGACAGCCGTAAACCCGGCCTAATGTATGCACAGAAGGGGGAACCAAGTGAGGCGTGACTAAGCCCCGCAACCACATCCGATTGGACCAATCATCCGTGGCACGGACTGACACACAGGGACAAAACTCAGTGTCCGGACTCGTCCAAACACGTTCTTACACGTTCTTTCGTCACGTCATCATCATGACCATCTGAAGGAAGCAAGCTCGCCGCTCGGGCTTCCGCCCTTGCGAGCGCTACGCCGACGTCATCAGCTCTTCGAGAACTCTCGATGAGACTTTGTGCCAGAACTGCAACAAAGAAACCCACTGAAGAAGTTCCAGAGCGCGTCATCGGTAACCAGGCAACCAAGCTTTCCTGAAAGACGTCATTTCAACCAGAGCACCAACCAATCAGCAACGCCGTGATTCCCTTCACCGGAGGCGAACCATGAGAACGAAACGTAACGCAAGTATACAAACAAAGCTGCATAGCTTGCTGAAAATGGTGCTCGTTTCATAACTAAAACCGTAAGATTAAACCCAAGACTCTGCTCTTGTGACTTTCTTTGGTCTAGTAAACCGTACTAGATGAACTTACTTATCTTTCACCCTGCAACTGTTGGTATGTTTGTGTGTGTGTGCGTGCGTGTGTGTGTGTGTGTGTGTGTGTGTGTGAGCGTGTGTTCCAGTAGCATAGCTTCATGTATCGTATATTAGTTCAAATAAATTCTTGTTTCTTTATAAAGAACTGTTGTCTTGGTCATGTATTTTAAAGTTTAAACATTTGCCCAGATCTCACGTTACCTTGCTCATAATTAGGTAAATACCAGATTTTGTATTATGGTCGTCGGCCGCGGGATAAACAGAATTGGTAAGTTACACTAAATCATACTAAACGCTGGTCGGGTAGTTGATAAAGTGTACGCTATAAATTTTAATTAGGTTTAACAAAATTAAGTAGAATCCTTAAAGATTCGATTCACCTCTGAACCAGAGCTGAAACCCTACATAAATGGTGGATAATGCGTTGAGTATTGTCTCCCCATTTAAAATACTACACACAAATGTCATGTAATTCTCGATAAAAGCCTTTGAAACGTGTGAAGTGCTTGTCATTATATTTCAGTACATCACAGAAACAACTGAAACAAAGATCTACAAGCAGTTTAGCAGCAAACTTTGGGAAAACTAATATTTGTGTCATTCTCAAAACTTTTGGCCACGACTGTGTATATATATATATATATATATATATATATATATATATATATATATATATATATATATATATATATATAACAACATGTACATAAATTAATAAACAGGTAGGGAAATCCAATTTCTTGATATAGTATGTTACATAAAATTTAACTCGCTCTGCTGTATATTATTATACAATAATATTTATGACATTATTAAAAATTAATATATTAGTAATTATTTTGTATGTTTGGTTTTTCTGGTAACTGACTATTTTAAAGAAATTACAGTGCCTACACCCATTTGACTTCTTTAATGCCAAAATCAGAGGAAATTGGGTCCTAGCTCATAATTTTAGCTATATATATATATATATTTATTCATAACAGTTACAACAGTTATTAGACAAAACCTTTGTTGCCAAGGAAATAAATCTATTTTTAAATACAATAGCTGTAATCCTAATGATTTAATGCAGAATTTACAGTGTTACGAATGATCTGTGGTTTATTCAGAGGTAGTTTGTAGTTCCCTCTGACACTAGAATCAGGGCAATAATGAGGTTAATTACTCCATACGGTAACCGTGAAACCGACAAGGAAACCAATCATGCAAACGTTATCATCACTCTCAACTTTACCTTTATTTTCCAGTCGTGAGTTCTGAGCAATGAGAAGTGCAGTCTTTGGTCTCTGTGTGTTGGTAGAGACCCTGACAGACAGGTTGAGGGAGACGAGGGGTTTTTCTCTTATCGACTGACTGTTTGCATCTCATACACATCACGCTGTCTTAGTAATCTAACCTGGAACATTTCTTTCCCGTAGATTTTTCACTTTGAGTCCCAATAAATACTTAACAAATGGTTCTTGTATCAGTTCAATATGGAACAGGGCTTTTCGTGTCAAACTACAGGATGCCTACGATTCCTGGTTTTACAGGATGGTCGGTAACCCTTCACTGAACTTTCCATGCATTCTTATACCCACCCAGTCATTTATTAATAGTCTTATAATACACATTTGGCATGTTTAAAGTTGTTTGCGTGTCCTAAAGCTATTTACACCAGAGAAAAGGGATAAAAGTTTGTAGTTTATGTGTAGCTTCTCCAGTTATTCGGGCCGTGAGTTACGGTAAAGTATCATACTCCTTGTTTGCACTAAGTTGGACTTCTTTGGTGCTCAGACAAACACACTCGCTGTTCGGTAATCGGAGAGAGAATCGCAGATGAGAAATGGAAAAAGTCGATCGGATAAAGATGAAGTTTCGTCTTTAAACGACTCCGGCGTGTTAAAATTCACTTCTACCACTTCAGCGCTGTTATTTCAGCCAAAGTGAAAATACTGTATGAGCTAATCCCGGTCAAAATATCTTCATCTTTATCTTTTCTAATTAATATCTATTAATTCAACAATGAAAAAACAAACAAAGCTCCACCGTCTCCTCAAGACAGGACGGGGTGAATGCGCTCGTCCGCTCTGGATGACTTACTGTATCTCTTTAATGGGTTTATCACTTTTATGTTCTTTGACTTTTTATTTAACTTTTAACTAAGAGTACACGCTTGTCATGGCATGCGGCTCTCTCTCTCCCTTTGAGGTGAAATGCTAGTCCTTACAAGCTATCTACATGGGTTTTAGTCATGTACTGGAGGGAGATGAAACGGTTAACAGGGGAGTGTTTCTAATCTCTTCGTCATTCTGCTCCTGCCTCTCTCAACCACTCACAAAGAACCAGGAAGTAGCCGCACTGAAACGAAACTGATCTCTCTCTCTCTCTCTCTCTCTCTGTGCGAGTTCAGGAAAATGGCTGAGGCCAGTATTTCAGTAGATCAGAGTCAGTTCCTCTGTCCAGTGTGTCTGGATCTCCTGAAGGACCCGGTGACTCTCCCCTGTGGTCACAGTTTCTGTAAGCTGTGTATTAATGACTGCTGGGATCAGGAGTTTCAGATCAGTGTTTCCAGATGTCCTCAGTGCAGAGAAACTTTCACTCCAAGGCCTGTTCTGCGCAGAAACAACATGCTGGCTGAAGTGGTGGAGAAACTGAAGAAGACGACTGAAGTCCAAGCTGCTTCTCCTGCTCACTGTTACGCTGGACCTGGAGATGTGGAGTGTGATTTCTGCGTAGGGACGAAACGCAAAGCCCCCAAATCCTGTCTGACGTGTCTGGCTTCTTACTGTGAAACTCATCTGAAACCACATCTGGAAGTTCCTGCTTTGAAAAAACACAAATTAATTGAAGCCTCAGAAAAACTCCAAGAGGAGATCTGCCCTGAACATAACAAGCTGATCGAGATCTACTGCCGCACTGATCGGAGTTATATTTGCTCACTGTGTGTGCTGGATAAACATAAAGGCCATGACGCAGTTGTAGCGGAAAGAGCTGAGAAGCAGGTGAGAACTCGTCCTGATGATATTCCTCATTTCTAGTTAGCAGGTTTAGTCAGTTACAAGGTTTAATTATGATTAAAGAGTAAAATTTATCACATTTTAAGGAACTGTATTCGTACTCTGTGTTCTTTATAATCAGATCATGTGAGTTAATGTTTAATCCGCCAACGCCCATTTTACAACTTAAACTAAACTAGTCCATCCAAGAGAGAAAACCTCAGTGAACTTTATCTGGCATTATTATTTATCATTTCATAATGTTTAATGGCTGAAACAGGCTGTGAACACTATAAAGGTGAGCAGTGAGCAGAGACAGAGCTGCTCCTAGAAACACACACACCATGGACAACATGGAGACATTTAGAGTCGCAGTAAGAGAGGGAATGATAGATGAGCTTTACATCCTGTGTGTGTGTGTGTGTGTGTGTGTGTATCCCCTAACAGCTGCGTGCACAGACAGCTGTGGAGAATCGAGTTGGACGACTTGTGGAACAACTAGAGGAGGAGCTTTTTAATCTTCCGAAGGTAGAAAACTCAAACTCACTGTCTGATCTACAGACACAGCTGTTTCTCCGTCGCTCTCAGAAACACCTCTCAAGATTCAAGAGTTAAAGATGCTTTATTGGTAGAAAAAAAAATATTTACATTTGTATTGCCAAAGCTTAGAGATACGGCACAAGAATAATATAATTATTATGAATAAAATAATATTAATAATAACAGTGATCAGTGCGTGTGTGTATGTGTGTTGTGTGTGTGTGATATGATATGGTGTGGTGTGGTCACTCGCTGCCCCTCACTTTGTGGCAGGTGTGTGTGTGTGTGTGTGTGTATTGTGCTGCTAGTGTGCTCTCTCCCAGTAGGTGGGGCAGTTTGTCTGGATCGGGCAGGCAGTTGAAGTTGGTAATGAATTTATTGAAGAATTCACTGTAAATGTGGTGATATTTTGGGGATTGTGTGATGAAGTGCAGCTCTGTCTTTATTTTGTTGAGCACGCACAGCTGGCACAGTCTCTTCTCTCGGGGCAGTCGGGTCTGTCTGTGTCCCCCGTCTCCAAGGCCAGTCAGTGCTCGCCGAGTCTGTACTCGCTAAGGCAACACTAAACGTCCCTGTCTGACATCACAAGCGGGTCCTAACTTTAATCTGCTTTCTGTAGGCTTTAGCTTCTGGACATCGCGCTCTCACATCTGAAAGACCAGATTCTCGTGTATCCGGCATCAGTGTCCAACAACATCTCTCATTTCATGGAGTGATGAATTCTCTCTCAGATCTGAAGAAGAGACTCGAGGAATATGGTGAGAGGAGCTGCTCCATGCTGGAGGTCTTTACTCTGTGTAACAGTAACAGTTTACTGTCGGTCTTCGTTTGTTTCTGATCACCAAAGCTCTGAGCAGTTTAGAGTTTTTAACACTCGCCTAGTTCGCGTCTTGATGATGAGCTGCTGATGTGAATGAGTTTGTGTTCGAGCTGAGAAACTTCAGTCTTCGTTCTTCATGTCTGATTTTAAAGATTTGACCATCTGACCTTCTATTTCTGTCTCCACAGTGGAGGACGCTCAGAGTTTACTCACAGAGCCTCAGAGCAGAGACGAGTTTCTGGAATGTACGTCACACACCCGCTGTATTGTTTTGTTTTAATTGTGATTTCTTTTTCTCTCACACTCTCGCGAGTACAGAAAATACCACAATCCTAAACATGAAATTACAGTATATTACTATTATATTTTGTTAATTCAATGAAAAAACTTTTAATTTTATGATTTTTTTTTCCAGATTTCTCTTCGCTGACTCTGGATCCCAACACGGCACATTGTAAACTCATTCTGTCGGAGAACAACAGAGCGGTGAGATACAGTGAGAACGAGCAGCAGTACCCGGATCATCCAGACAGATTTGAGTCCTGGTATCAAGTGTTGAGTAAAGAGAGCATAAGTGGACGCTGTTACTGGGAGGTGGAGTGGGACAGTGACATAGGTGTGGCCATAGCGGTCGTATGTAAGGGGATCAACAGGAAAGGAGAGGGCAAGGAGTGTGCTTTTGCACTTACCAATCGGGCCTGGAGTCTGGAGTTTCCCTCGGGATCTGCTGGCTGTTTCTATCACAACAACATTGAGACTGAACTCAGAGCTCCATCATCATCCTCCAGAATAGGAGTGTATGTGGATCACAGTGCAGGAACTCTGTCCTTCTACAGCGTCTCTGACACCATGAAGCTCCTCCACAGAGTCCACACCACGTTCACTCAGCCTCTGTACGCTGGGTTCGGGTACTACAGGTCTGGTTGGTCTGATTCTGGAGCAATTATCAGGCTCTGTGATCCAAAGTGATGAAGCCGTGCTGTATCTGTAGCGCACTGATAAATTGAAGCACATTTTCTTTTTGACCCCAACTAGGACAAATCTTTCAAGGTAAATCATTAAAAAACACTACATCACTGAGTTTAGACTTACTGTAGGTTCGGCCGATCATTTACAGAACATTGCTGTATAAACATATAAATTAAATAAATAAATAAATAAAAAAGAGTCAACTATGTAAGCAAATTAGCATCTTAGCAAGATTACTCCATATGTGCCTCAAATACATGTTAATGCTTTATCATTTTAACTTTTACGGCATTGTTATCTTTAAAATCTGTTTCATTGAACTTGTGACTGTAATATGATTCTTTGTGGTGATAAAATCATACATTGTTAAACCTTTATGATTGAGATTCAGTTATTTCTCACATGTACCTTACAGCACAGTTATTTATATATATATATATATATATATATGTTTGCATTTCTCAGTTAGAAAACTGGTGTTTCTATGTATGAAGGATGTCTCCTTAAGAATAGGGAACCGTCTTTATTTACTGTAGTCTATATTTTATTTCCACATAGAAACCGAGTCAAATCTATAAAGATCATTATATTTCTGAGCCCAGAGTACTGCAGATGGCGTTTAGACTTTGCCCAGCCAGATCCAGCAGTTTTTGAAGAATAAAAGGTCTATATACCAAATATTGATTGTTGTACACCAATCTCATTTCATAACATATGAAATCTATTTGTATTTTTCATTTCATGAATACATAGAACTTATTGCGACAATACATAATTTCACTTCTGCCTAACACACTACACTAAATCTGTCGTCTCACACACTATGACCTACAAACTTGACTGCCATGGAGTAAACTCGCCAGCGCAGCACTTCACCAAACGCCAGGTCATACACACGCATTCCCAATCACCCTCGCCGCCTTTATAACCAGAAACTTTGGATTCTGCCTATTCATGAAGTAACGGCTGGATAATTGCACTGCATCTCCCAGCTCTCCCGCTCCAGCTTCTCCCCAGGGTTAGAGTGTCCTGTTAACAGGATCCCATGTACTTATGGGTCTTTCATGAACAATTTCGTTCATGTCTTTAACGTCGAACTAGTCTTTAACGTGACTTTAGTACGATTATGGACAAGTAGTTTTGTTTTGTTTTACTGATGCCCCACTTCCCAGTCGAGCATTTCATTTTAAATGATTATTTTTTTGACGTGAGACAGTATAGGGCTAAAAATGGCCATTTTAATCACATATAAAATCATCTCTCCAAAACAGCCGAAGTTAGCTACTTGAAATTTTCAGGGAAGCATGAATGGTCACTTCAACGTTGCATAAGCCTCAGAAGAGCTTCATGGCAAAGCCTGTGAATACTTGTGTACATGTAATCTTTTTTTTTTTTTCTTTCTATTTTTTTAAATACATTCAAATGTCATTCAAAAGTCAGGGACAGGGCAAGTGGCCAGTGCGGTGGTTCTGTTCCTGATCCACAATGAGCCGAGACTTTCCAGACAGAATGTCTGATGTTGGTTTTGAAGAACATGGGAAGGACGGAGCTGCTCAGTGAGAAGAAATAAAGTGCTGTGAATACTTTCTGCATACACTTATTTGGCACGTGCATTTTCTGTATTACACGTATAACATAAAGTGAAATCAGCGCCATTACTGTGGTTTTCTTTTTTTGCCGTAGGCTAATTGCCATTTCTACATTGCTTGTACAATGATGGATTGGCGGCCCATCCAGGGTTTACCTTACTTTGTGCAACCCTGAGTTTAGACTTCACTGAATCATTTACATTGTTGTATAAACACAGAAAAGACCAAAATACTGTATATATAACCAACTGTTTGCCATTGTATTAAGAATTAGAAAACGTCATTAAAACACTGAGTTTCACAATAGCTTTGACTCCCGGTGTATATGTTTTTGTATCGTTTATAATATGTCTAATGATCTTTTACAACAAAACTCAATACCTTATGTCTTTGACTTAACTTGCTACCACTACTCTGTTTGACTCACTACACAATCACAATCAAAGCATGAGTTTGCCAAACCTTTTATTAAAACTGAAACCCACGCTGTGTGTGTGTGTGTGTGTGTGTGTGTGTGTGTGTGTGTGTGTGTGAATCTAAAGTAAGCGAAGAGGGAAATGAGACCCTCCCCTCTCCCTATTCTCGTCTTACACAGTAACCCTTCCTCCTCTCTTATTTGTGATAAGAAAAACTTAACAAGAAACCTCTCTTGGACTCACTGCTTTAAAGTCAAATTAAGACAAATAAACCTGCACTTTACCTTTGAAAAGAACCAGGAACGGTGGTCATAGCACCAGAAACTTAATGGAAATGAATACCAGGACATCAAATTGAAGGTGTGTATTAATGGCTACTATGATCAGGAGGATGTCTACAGACACTATCTCTATCTCATTTTACAACTGAGGGCACCTGCTCTTTATTCATGGTGCACACTAGCGACATCTACTGGTGAAGTTGATGTGACGACCTGCACGCTCTGAAGCAGGACTTTGATTGGATCTGGGATTCTTTCACATGTGATGGACCACACATGAGTGAGAATGACTTTTTAATTTTCTTAATAATTTTACTGAGGAATGTATTTAACAATAATAATAAAAATTAAAGACTGCAGCGAGAACAGTCATTTGAATTGGTGTTTAAAAAAAAAAAAAACATGATCAAAATATTTTACTTATTTACTAGTATCTTTTTTAATCAGGACTTTATTCATAGTCAACATATCTATATTCTTAATGCTTATATCTGGTCAGTGTTGCACCTAACTCATATCAGGTCCATAAGTATTTGGACAATTACAAAAATCCCCTTTCTCTATTTATCAACACAATTGTTTTGAAATAAAGCAGCCAATGTGTTTCCTTTTAGCTTTTTTTTTTTTTTTTCAATTTATTTTAAGGGATAAAACCAAATCTGGAAGAAGAGGACTTGTTGTAAAAATGCTGTAAAATTAACTTCATATGCTGTATTGTTTATAATAATTCTATGATCTTTTACAAACTTTGTAATGAAAAAGGTTTTGTGTGAAACAAAATTCAGTACATTTTTAATTTGTTCCAAGTTTCTTCCATGACTCACTGCAAAGCACAATAAAAGCATGACTGCTGTATTTTTAGTCAAACCCAGCCAACATACAGCCATGCATACACTAAAAAATTTGACCACTGGTTACTTAAAACAATTGAGGCAACAAAGTGACACTTAAAATAATGAGTAGACTTTAAGTGCCGAATTATTGAGTAAAATCCATTAAATAATTTATTAAGAAATTTAATAAAAATATTAAGTCCATTGTGATAAAAGCAACAGCTAAATTGTGTTGCATTTAATAATATAGGAAATTATGAGTTGATGTAATCAAATGTATTAAGTAAATGTAAAGCAATTTAAAGCTTTACAGTTACTCATTATCTGGTCTACTAAGAATTTTGTTAAAATGTAGTTGATATTTACTAAAAAATCTGACCACTGGTTACTCAAAAAAAAAAAAATGAGGCAACAAAGTGACACTTAAAATAATTAGATTTTAAGTGTCGAAAGTTTGAGTAAAATGCATTAAATAAATTACTTAAATTTAATCAAAACTTTCAATCAATTTTAATAGGAAATAGCTAAATTGTGTTGCATTTACTAACATAGTAAATTTTGAGTTCATGTAATCAAATGCATCAAGTAATTATAAAGCAATTTAAACAAAAACAAGTTCACAAGTTCACACTTACTCATTATCCTGCCTATAATTAGTTTCAATTTACTAATAATTTTATAAAAATTTTATTTATATATACTAAATAAATGTATATTTACTAAACATATACATAAAATATATAAATATTTATGAAATATCCAAGTGTAAATTATTCAAGATGACTAAATAAATTCACATGATAAAATCATATGTTTGCATTAT
Organism: Clarias magur; assembly: GCA_013621035.1. Classification (NCBI taxonomy): domain Eukaryota; kingdom Metazoa; phylum Chordata; class Actinopteri; order Siluriformes; family Clariidae; genus Clarias; species Clarias magur. The sequence continues at coordinate 386,629 of QNUK01000218.1, forward strand.
GCTGCTTAATAGAACTCACTTTTCCCGCTTAATTCTTACTGCAATAACTACAATTTACTTAAATAAATTACAGTGTTAAGAAATTTACATTATGAACGCAAGTACAGTCACAAGACATGTAACAATGTGAAATCATTTATTTGTGCAACTTGGCTGAAGCCTCATACAAGCTACAAAACTTCTGAACACATGTTATGAAGCGGCCTTGAAACAGGCAGTATGCACAAGATTAAGTGCTTATGTAGGCACATGACTATTGCTTTACAACAGAATCTTTTACAACATTGTAAACGGGTTTGGCCGTTTGTAGGGGGATCTCGGCCAGTGACAACGAGCAACAAAAGCCTAAACCAGAGTGAATACAGTGGTTGTGTCACAGGATGCCAAACTCAAAAACAGGAAGGCCAAGCCCTAAAATTAAAGCTCGTGTGTTTAAAGCTATTACACTTCAAGCACAATTTTTCATTCCAAATCCATTGTTGTGGAGTCCAGAGCCAAAATTATGTCACTGTCCAAAAACCTCTGGTCCTAACTGTCAATAACATCACACAGTCCAGTTTGATGACAAAATCCCTGACACATTGTGTGTATGGTGTGTATAAATACCTGTTGATAAATTTCAGTCAGTCAGAGACTCCATGCACCTGTAAAAGTGCAAAAAATATGTTTTTGTTCATACATTCAAATTACAGTCACTAATAGTATAAAACACGTAACCGGGAACTTCTCAGAATTAACTCAGTCAGGTGTTAAAGACTTCATGACAAAAGATATTTAAAACATGTTCGATTCAGATACAGTACCAGTCAAAAGTTATGGCACACTTTCACATTCAGTTAAACGTGTACAAACATTTGACTGGTTCTGTGTGTCATGTAGAGATTTTAGAAAGCTTGTCATGTTAGCAAATGTCAGTCAGATACTGTAAGTTCCCACTTGTGGCATCCAGCACACACCACAGGATTAGCGCCGATGCTAATTACTACCGAGAGTCTGCGGTGGCTAATATTACCTGTAACTAACGTCACCTCACGAGACCCGGACACACAGAGTGAGAGAGCCGCTCTGAGGTGATTATCACTGGGGTCAAAGGCGAAGCGGTCACGAAAACACGAGAACATTTACCCTGACGTTACACAAACACCACATCATCTCTACTCTTTCTTCCCACCTGACAAACCGCCGGTGAAGTTGAAGCTGCCGAGTCGCTCAGCATTTTGTCGGACTTTAAGCTAACAACATGTTTGACTCGGTTAGCTGCTAACAGATCCAATGAGAGAGAGAGAGAGAGAGAGAGGATTCACACGGACACACGGTCACATGCTAATGATTGGTTGAAATAGATAAAAAGAAAAACTTGAGCCCGTTGAAATGGAAATAGGAAAAGTTTTTTTTTATTTTTTGTTATTAACGTTGTTAAAATTTAGTCGTTAAATAAAATATCAAAATCGCCAAAAATGAACCCTGACTGACTTACTGACGTTTATTTGACCTGTTTTGTGCATTTTGTCGTCTCTCATGTAGCAGTTTTGCTAATCATACTTTGCCGAGGGGAAAGAGACACCAGGCTGCCACTACAGAATTGGTCAAATCTAGAAGGGGACATGAGTGCCACGCTTTATCATTTTAAATTAGCAGGGTATAAGTTCTTACCAGATTTATATAGTTAGACAGCCTTCCTCAGTCCTAACCATGGCCTGAATCAAATCAAGATGTCTGTCACACTCCTCTGTTACAACATACAAACTGAACGCAATTACTTTGTTTTCCGCAAATTCGGCACCAATAAGTTAACATAACTTTAACATTAACGTGACTTCAGGTACTCAAAGATACTTTAAGCGCTTGTTAACTATAGTAGCTTTTAATTTTGGCAGCTCATGTGCAATGAATTTAACTAATGTTAATCTGTCAAATGTCATTACACCAACATTGCTACTAGAAATGTATTCATTAAAAATAAGGGCAAAACATCTTACCTTGAGGTCTTTACTTGAAATGTAGGCAATCCAACAAGCTCCTATGGGCCATGTCCATGTGATGCAGGCGGAAGTGGAAGTTAATTAAAATCTCTTGAGTCTTTTGAGTTAAAGCCATCCTTTTTTTGTGACTTTAATTTTCTTCACTTCATTTCTACTCAATATATTTTGTCAAAGAATTTTCATTAAGCTTAATGTTGTTCAAAACTACCTGCACTCTTTATTTGTGTAAATGTTATTCATATTTTCTATTGAATATTACTTCACCCCAATCTGAGTTTTTACAGTGTACTTTAATTGCATACTTAAATAAAAAAAACAGAACTGCAGACTGATTTATCCATCGTGCCCAAACTGTTGGATGTGTAGTTATATTATTTAGCAAAATCATACAAAACACTTTGATGATATTTTGGCCATAATATTTTGTAATTTGTGAGTTTTAACACCCCTGTGACTCAACAATGCCATGTACAAAATATTCTCTATCAGTTTCTAATAGTGTTTCTATCTCTTGCAAAAATATGTTTCCAGAGGTGGTGTCACGAGCAACCGAAGGGTAAACTGAAAAGCCTTAGCAGTTAGCCCATGTAACGTGGATGGTAAACCCAAACGCGGAAGCATGGGTGACGTCGTGAAGGGTTTGAGTTGTGAGGTATGGAATACCGGATGGATCCGGAGCGCCGCAGGCAGCTGGAGCCGGTAGGTGACAGGGTTGATGCAGAGGGTGACGCGGTAGGGGCCGATGAACCTTGGTGATAATTTATTTGATTCTGTATGGAGGTGCAGGTTCTTTGTGGACAGCTACACTTTGTCACCCGGAGGGTGTCGACGGCGATGTTGCGTGGAGTGTTAGCACATTGGATTGCTTCCTTGGCTAGGACCCACGACCATCGACACCTGCGGACCAACTGTTAGGCTACTGGTATCTCAACCTCCGGTTCTTGATGTTCGAACATCAGAGGTTGGAAACCCTGGCATACCTCAAAGGGACTTGGTGGCAGAGGAAACATGGAGGTTATGGGAAAGTTCAGCCCAGATGAGGTAACGGGCCCAGGAGCGCTGACAGTTGGCGACGAAGCATCTCAGGTAGCGCTCCAGTTGTTGGTTGGTCTGTTCCGTCTGACCATTAGTCTGAGGATGGTAACCTGATGAGAGACTGCAGGTGGAATTGATCAGACGGCAGAAGGCCTTCCAGAACCGTGCAGTGAACTGGGGTCCCCTGTCCGAGACGATGTCCTTGGGGAACCCATGCAGACGGACTACGTGCTCTAAAATCAACTCGGCTGTCCTTTTAGCTGACGGCAGTCCAGCAAGGGCCACCAGGTGCACAGCTTTAGAGAACCGATCCACAATGGTCAAGATGGCAATGTGTGTCCAGGGCCGACGGGGAACAGGGAGCGGTTGGAGTTCCCAGGTGTTGGTTGATTGGTGTCCTTGGCCCTGGCACACACTGGGCACGCCTGAACGAACTCGTCGATGTCCTTGGCCATAGATGGCCACCAGAAGGCACGCTGCACGTATTGTAGAGTGCGCTGCGTGCCTGGGTGCCCTGATAGAGGGGTGGAATGTCCCCATTGGATGACTTCAGTCCGGGTGTTCTTGGGGACATAGAGTCGTCCAGGCAGCACACCTGCCGGTTCGTTCTCTGCGGCTTGTGCTTCGCGAACCCTCGTCTCCAGTTCCCAGTGTAGTGGGGCGATGATCTTGGAGGGGGGAAGAACAGGCGCGGGGTCCGCCCAGGGGGCGTCTTCCTCGTGCTGTCAGGAAAGGATGTCAGCCTTGGTGTTCTTCGACCCTGGGCGGTATGATAGGTTGAAATCATAATGTTCAAAGAACAGAGCCCACCGCGCCTGCCTTGGGTTTAGCTGTGTGAGGTTCCGAATGGTGATGAGATTCTGGTGGTCGGTCCAGACGATAAACAGCTCCCTGGCGCCCTGGAGCCAGTGTTGCCATTCCTCCAATGCCCACTTTATGGCCAGCAGCTAGCGGTCCCCTACCCTGTAACGCTGCTGAGTGGGGCACAATGAGACAATGGCCGAGTCTGCGCGGTTAATGGTGCTGCAACCATACTGTAGTCCCGGATAAAGCGACGATGGAAGTTCGCAAACCCGAGAAACCGTTGAAGTTGTCTGAGAGTCTTGGGTAGGGGCCAATGACGTACAACTTCTAGCTTCTGTGGGTCCATGGCCACACCCTGGGAGGAGATGACAAAACCCAGGAATGTGGTGGAGCGCTCGTGAAAAGTGCACTTCTTCAACTTACAGTACAGCTGGTGAGCGAGCAGTCTCTTAAGAACCGATCTGATGTGTTGAACATGTTCTTCAATGGAGCTAGAGTAGATAAGGATATCATCCAAGTAAATGAATACCCATCGGCCCAACATGTCCCAGAGAACATCATTGATGAAACGTTGAAAAGCTGCTGGTGCATTACAGAGACCAAATGGAATGACTAAACTCTCGTAATGTCCAGTGGGGGTGATGAATGCCGTCTTCCACTCATCGCCCTCTCTGATACACACCAAGTTGTAGGCGCTCCGGAGGTCCAACTTTGTAAAAATGGTGGCACCAGAGAGGGCGTCCAGGGCAGAGTTGGTAAGAGGCAATGGGTGTCGGTTTTTTATGGTGATGTTGTTGAGCCCCCGATAGTCGACACAAGGATGTAGTTCGCCGAATTTCTTCTTTATAAAGAAAAATCCCGCAGCTGCGAGCGAGGAGGAGAGTCGTATGGTGCCTTGGCGGAGAGCTGAGGATACATACTCCTCCATCGCCCGCGTCTCAGTGGTGGAGAGAGAGTACAGGTGGCTGCGGGGGGGAACGAAACCTGGCTGAAGTTCAATGGCCAGGTCGTAGGGGCGATGAGGAGGAAGGTGGGTGGGATCAGGAGCCTCGGACTCCCTAGAGCACATCCCAGCCGGTGCCTGCAGACAGAGTTCGAGATAGGTCGGCCCCCATTGGAGGATCCGGTTCTGAGACCATGAGATGAGAGGATCATGCTGCAGAAGCCAGGGGTGTCCGAGGATGATGGGTGGAGAGGAGATGGAGGTGAGGTGAAATCGGACTGTTTCCTGGTGTTGGTCGATGATGAGGGTTATGGGTCGAGTCTGGGCGATGATGGGGATGGAGGGGAGGGGCCGACCGTCGACAGATGTAATCCGAACTGGCTGGGATAACGCTTCAGTCTCCAACCCCAATCTTTTGGCATATGAAGAGTCAATAAAGTTTCCCGCAGCACTGGAGTCGATGAATGCAGAACTTTTGAGTCATTTGGGGCCAAAGTGGACGTGTACCTGAACCGTGAGACGAAAGATGCTGGGCGTGGTGGCGGAGAGATGGAGGGAGCCTGGTGAACTGCTTCCATGGTTCACGGGGCCTGGGTGTTTCCCGGGCGAAGAGGGCAGATGGCTCTATGGTGCGCTCCTGACCCACAATAGGCGCAAAGTCCCTCCCTGAAGCATCATTCTCGCTCAGCAGCGTTCAAGGAGGCGCGTCCTAATTGCATGGGTTCCCCGGCTCCGCTGTCAACCACGGCGGGAGGTGGAGATCCGGTGGGTGCAATAGCAGTGGTGGTGAAGGCTGGTGGTCAGGATGTGGCGTGTGAAAAAGATGGCATGATGGGCGGCAGGGTCCGGGGGGCTGGCCTCAGATGGGAGAGCAGGCGCTGGTCAATCTGGAGAGCAAGCTGAATCAGTCCCACCAGTGTGGTCGGAAGCTCCCGTCCGGCGAGTTAATCTTTTATGCGTGAAGCCAGTCCCTCGTAGTAGGCCGTCTGGCGGGCGGCGTCTCCCCAGGTGGTCTGCACGGCGAAAGTACGGAAATCCGTGGTGTAGCGACTCACGGACAACCCTCCCTGCCACAGATGGTACAATTTCATATCGGTCTCCACCTCAGCAGCAGGATGTTCAAATGTTTACTGCTTGTGGCTCAGTCATTCTGTCACGAGCAACCGAAGGATAAACTGAAAAGCCTTAGCAGTTAGCCCGTGTAGCGTGGATGGTAAACCCAAACGCGGAAGCAGCACGAATAGGCAGGATAACCACGCGATTAGTCTAAGAACTCTCTTACGCAAAGAGCAAGGATCTACACAAATAAACCCGCGTTCTAACAACACACACTCAATCAAAGAAGCAACCCAAATCGGTGAGTACTCACAGAATAGTCGGCATAGTGTCAGCAAAGGCATGGGCGAACTCAATGACGGAGCAATGTGAAGCGCCATTTTGTCTCCTTTTATGCTTCCTGGAAACCCGACCATACTACTTCCGGGTCCTAGTGCCGGTCGTGTTACGAGTGTGCATGACAGGTGGAAGGTATCTACAGTAAGTATGAATGCATGTCTCATTATCTCATGCTGTGTACAAGGTCACAGGGGGCTGGAGCATATCCCAGGAACACAAACACTCATTCACACACTACAGACAATTTGGGAATGCCGATTACCTAACCTGCATGATTTTGGACTGTGGAAGGAAAACAACCAAGCACGGGGTGAACACACAAACTCCATGTACACAGACCCAAGGTGGGAATCGAACCTGGGCGTGTAAGGTCACAGTGCTAACCACTAAGCCACTGTGCCACCGACGTTTACTTGTAATTAAGTATAATAGTTTAAGTTTCGTTAAGTACAGTTTTTTTAGATCTGTACTATATTTGAGGATGTTTATTAGTGGATACTTTTTACTTTCACTCCATTACATCCTATAATAAATATCTGTACTTTCTACTTCACTACATTCCTCCATCGTGTTGCGTTACATAACCACATGGCCGTGTACTGTATGTTTGACCTACATACTGATTATTATACGTAAGTAAGTGATGTGTCTTCCCTCAGGGACTCGTTCAGTCATGTAGCAGGTGTGTGATAAGTCTACTTTTAAACGGGGAGACTGTGTCTGAGCCCCAAACATCATCAGGAAGGCTATTCCAAAGCTTAGGAGTTAAATAAGAAAACTTGCTACCCCCTTTTGTTGACTTTGATATTCTGGGAAATCCTCATTTTGATCCTCATCTTTCTTATTGGTTTAATTTATGTTTTCTATTCTGTAATAAATACCCTCTTTTGCACCAGTCCTACATACCCCAATTTCTTACAATACAGTATGTATGCACTGACAGGAGATGAAATGGTTAAAATGTGAGTATTTGTTATGTCTTTGCATTTGTGCTCCTCCTCCCTTTTTCAACACACACACACAGAACCAGGAAGTAACTACTGATTACAGAGAAAACAAAACTAACCTCTCTCTCACTCTCTCTCTCTCACTCTCACTCTCTGTGTGTGAAAGCAGGAAAATGGCTGAATCCAGTATTGCAGTAGATCAGTTTTCAGTGGATCAGTTCATCTGTGCAGTGTGTCTGGATCTCCTGAAGGATCCGGTGACTCTCTCCTGTGGTCACAGTTTCTGTAAGGTGTGTATTAATGACTGCTGGGATCAGGAGGATCAGAAGGGCGTCTACAGCTGTCCTCAGTGCAGAGACACTTTCACTCCAAGGCCTGTTCTACGCAGAAACAACATGCTGGCTGAAGTGGTGGAGAAACTGAAGAAGAAGACTGAAGTCCAAGCTGCTTCTCCTGCTCACTGTTACGCTGGACCTGGAGATGTGGAGTGTGATTTCTGTACCGGTAGAAAACACAAAGCTGTCACGTCCTGTCTGACGTGTCTGGCTTCTTACTGTGAAACTCACCTGGAACCTCATTATAAAGTTTCTTCCTGGAAAAATCACACGTTAATTGAAGCTTCAAAACAGCTCCAAGAGAAGATCTGCTCTGAACATAACGAAGTGCTGAGGATCTACTGCCGTACTGATCAAAGCTGTATTTGCTCCTTGTGCATGTTGGATAAACATAAAGGCCACGACGCTGTAACAGTTGCAGCAGAAAGAGCTGAGAAACAGGTGAGAACTTGTTCTAATGATATCTCTCATTTACATTTATCAGGTTTAATCAGTAACAAGATTTAAATCGTGGTTCAACAGTAAAGTCACTTTTCAAACTTAACATTATTATGCAACTTGTTAAAATAATTTATCTGTGTGATACAAAATTTAAATAGAACCCCAAATAGAAATATGTAGTAGTTTGTAAGTGAGGCTACTAACAGGTGAGAAATTATAGCAGTTCACCCATTGTGTAATAAGTACTTTGTAACAGGTGATAGGCGGATTATTATAGTTTTTGACAATATATTATAGCGACATGATAAGTGATTTGTACACTCTAGAAAAAAAGATTAGGAGCATGGCAAAGGTCACTTACAGTAGTCAGTGTTCTTTATAATTAGATCAGATTAGTCAACGTTTACTCAGCCAACACCCAGTTTACAATCAGTTCATACGCAAGCAAGAAAAACTGAGTGAACTTCAAATCTTTAACTACCATTGATATCTGGTTATAATTTATTAAATTATTATTACTAAATTATTACTTTATCCTCAGAGTGAGTTAAAGGAGAAGCAGATGAAATCCCAGCAGAGAATCCAGGAGAAGCAGAAGAAGGTGCAGGAGCTGAAACAGGCTGTGAACACTATAAAGGTGAGCAGTGAGCAGAGACAGAGCTGCTCCTAGAAACACACACAACATGGACAACATGGAGACATTTAGAGTCGCAGTAAGAGAGGGAATGATAGATGAGCCTTACATCCTGTGTGTGTGTGTGTGTGTGTGTGTGTGTGTGTGTGTGTGTGTGTGTGTGTGTGTGTGTAACAGCTGAGTGCACAGACAGCAGTGGAGGACAGTGAGAGGATCTTTACTGAGCTGATCAGCTCCATGGAGAAAAAGCGCTCGGAGGTGACGGAGCTGATCAGAGCTCAGGAGAAGGCTGAACTGAGTCGAGCTGAACGACTCCTGGAGCAACTGGAGCAGGAGATTGCTGATCTTCAGAGGAGACTCACTGAGCTGGAGCAGCTTTCACACACACACGATCACATCCAGTTCCTCCAGGTAACACTCACTGTCTGGTCTACACACACAGCTGTTCCTCACACACTCTCTAAAACACCTCTTGTTAATGGAACAGTTGATGTCTCCTGATGTCACAAGTGTGTTTTACATTTAATCTGCTTTCTGTAGGCTTTAGCTTCTAGACGTCAGTCTCCTCCAGGGGACAGACCAGACTTTCAGACATCCAGCATCAGTGTCCATCAACATCTCTCATTTGATGGAGTGAGGAATTCTCTCTCGGATCTGAAGAAGAGACTCGAGGAATTCTGTGAGGAGGAATTCAACAAAATCCCTCCACATGGTAAGCGGAGCTGTTCCTGCTGGAGAAACACAATGATGGACGTCTCGCTTTGTAACAGCGTAATGTCAAGGTGTCAGTCTTCATTTTTGAGCACCAAAACTCTGCACAGTTTATAGTTTTAACACTCCTGATAAGCTGCTGATGTAAACCAGTTTGTGTCAGAGCAGAGAAACTCTGCACTCTGATGCTTCACAACTGAAGTCATGTGGCCTACACACATTTCTGATGTTTTACATATATGTCTGATTTTATGGATTTTACCATCTGAACATTTTATTTCTGTCCCCACAGCAGAGGAAGTCCAGATTTTCTCCACAGAACCTCAGAGCAGGGAAGAGTTTCTAAAATGTATGACACACACACACACACACACACATACACGCACACACACACACACACACACACACACACACACACACACACACACACACACACACACACACACACACACACACACACACACACACACACACACACACACACACACACACACACACACACACACACAGATAGACCTATTATATAGATTTAACTAATTTTCTCTGGAACGTATGATTTTGAATGTCTGGTCAGTATATTCTTTCAATTTGTATTAAATCAAACATGTGTTCTTTTTTTGCTTGTTTGTTTATATTGTAGATTTCTGTTATCTGACTCTGGATCCCAACACGGCACAAGAAGAACTCATTCTGTCTGAGAATAATAGAGCGGTGAGAAGCAGCGAGAGCGATCTGCAGTACTTTGATTATCCAGAAAGATTTGATTACTTTCCTCAGGTGTTGTGTAAGGAGAGTGTGTGTGGACGATGTTACTGGGAGGTGGAGTGGAGCGGTGATGTTGTGGACATATCAGTCTCATATAAAGACATCAGCAGGAAAGGACGGGGTAATGAGTGTGAGTTTGGATGCAACAATCAGTCCTGGAGTCTGTGGTGTTCTTCTTCTTCTTCTTCTTCTTCTCTCTATTTTTATCACAACAACATTAGGACTGATCTCAGAGCTCCATCATCCTCCAGAATAGGAGTGTATGTGGATCACAGTGCAGGAACTCTGTCCTTCTACAGCGTCTCTGACACGATGAAGCTCCTCCACAGAGTCCACACCGCATTCACTCAGCCTCTGTACGCTGGGTTTAGACTTGATTTTCCATCTAATGTGCAGCTGTGTGATCCAAAATAACATGCATCTCGTGTTTTATGGTCAGTAACAAATAGAATTCTAAATTTCTTTTTGCTATTTAAATTTATTTTATTATTTTCTAATTTGATTATAAAATATTTTTATCATTTGTCCATAAAGTTTTATTACTTGTGTGATGATGTATATTTTATTAATTTCCTCTGCTAGAGAAACACAATAATGAAGTCTTTACTCGCTCAGTGACAGTGTGAATGCGTGGTGACATATTACTGATATAACATCAATTAACATGCATTTCAAAACAGCAGTCAGTGTGCATTAGTAATCTCGGTTTCTGAAATGTTCCCAGAAGTAGACACTAACACTAGATAACTGAGGGAACTGACGGAACTGAAAAATCGAAATATTTATTCATGGTGCACAATGGCGACATCTGCTGGTAAAGAGGATGTTGTGGATGAAGTGGTGCAGGATTGCCATTGTATCTGAGATCTTTTAGATGTAATACACCACACACAAGTGAGACTGATTATTTTAGAAATTTCCCAGTCACATTAATGAGGTATGACATAAAAAAAAAATTATACACTATAAATAAACCATTCACTTACAGTGTGCATTAATGCCGTTGTGATCAGTAAAGCTGTACAAGTACTGCTAAAATAATAAATGTAATAAACTATTGAGCATTTATTCTTCAACCTACAGTCTTCCAGATCTCAGCAACACAATAAGACTTGCTAATAAGACTCATTAATGAAAAATATAGACTCCGGAAGTTTCAGTATGAAATGATGAGGACAAGGAAATGGATGTAGAGAATGATGAAACAACACTCTGGAAAGAGAGAGTGAGAGAGAGAGAGATACTGTTACTTTGACTTAAATGCCCTTTGACCAAAAATTGTGGGCAAGATCTGATGGTGGAGATTGATATCCAGAAATCCAAACAAATAACAATCCGAGATGTGAAGCAAGAGTGTGATCCGTAAAAACAAAGCGTGAGTCGAGATTCGAGAAGCAAGGCACGTAAAGTCACTGGAGAACTCGGCATCTAGGCACACAATAATCTGGCAAGGTGTGGTTGTTTGTGAGCAAGTTAAATAGAGCAGCGTGATGAATGAGTTGACGAACAGGTGTGCTTAAGCTGGTGAATGAGGGAGCGAAACAGAAGCAGTGAACTGTAGTGTGGAATGGAGTCGCAGGTGATCATGGCTTAGTTTGACAGGTAGGAGTGACCTGTTGTGCCATGACAGGACCTATGAATTTTTGCCATTGCTCTGGAGGTGAAAACCAGATGAGAGGCTAGGCATAGGAAGATGAAAGATGAGAAAACCAGATGAGAGGCTAGGCATAGCACACTGAGGTTACAGAAAGCCTTCCAGAATTGATCTGAGAACTCGGCAGTTTCTTTGGCATAAGGAAGTTGGGGGTAGAGGGACTAAGTGACTGGCTTTGGAAAAATGATAGACTATGGTGAGTAGACACGTGTTATTGTTGGAGGAGGGTAGCGGTTCTTGATTGTGATTTTGTTGAGCCCCCTATAGTTTGTGCATGGACTTAAGGATTTGGTTCCTTTTTCTCCACAAAGAAAATTCCGCCACAATTCAATTCAATTCAATTTTATTTGTATAGCGCTTTTAACAATTGTCATTTGTATGAAACGTGAATGTGCATGAATCAAAATTATAAGATTGTCCCTGATGAGCAAGCCGATGACGATGGCGTCAGTCGCAAGGGAAACACACCGAGATGACATTAGGAAGAAACTTTGAGAGGCGCCAGACTCAACAGGGAACCCATCCTCATTTGGGTGAAAATGGATAGCAGGGATTGATCTGCATCATACTGTGTGAGACTGGAAGTTCAGTATAACAGGAGATGTGTTTAAGTTAATATGGATTCCAGTCCGTTATTGGAGGCACAGGTAGACTATAGAAAACTCCAGTCTTGAACTATCGAGCAATTGCAGTCATGACTTCTCAGCAATTAGCTGTTAGCATCAGCCGAGGCCAGGACTGTCTTAGTGAAATTGTGGAACCGCCCCCCATCGCCAAACACATCCCAGAGAGACCACACGGGGCGAGTCAGGACGAGTCAGTCAGGTCCAAGGGGCAGATGGGACCTAGATCACTGGCAGCTCAGGAGCGACATGTATAACTCAACAAAGAGACAGGGAGAGGGAAAGAGAGAGAGAGGGAGAGAAAGAGGAGAAGAGGAGAGAGCAGGAGAGATAGAGAGATGGTAGTTAGGTATGGTCACTATTACACAATGTATAAAGTGAATTTATATTTAGTGCCGAGTGCAAGCAGGGACTTCGGTAGGACTATGACAGCATAACTAAAAGGGAGAGCCAGAAGGAAAAACAGACATGAGGGCTCCCTGAGATGTAAAGCGACCAATCACTTCACCATCAACAAACCTGAGTGATCAATGGGAGTGGGGAGGACAGCATCTAAACATACCAGTTCACCAGAATACTCTACGTCTATGAGTCCCCCAGATCTGCTCCTTTACCTAAGGCTAATCTACGTACAAAATGCTTGGCTAAATAAATAGGTTTTTAGCCTAGACTTAAACACTGAGACTGTGTCACATTAATAGGAAGACTATTTCATAACTTTGGGGATTTGTAAGAAAAAGCTCTGCCCCTGCTAATACGTACTGACAGGCAGTCTGTATCATTTGATCGAAGTAGGCACAAGAGGAAGCCTACAAGAGGAATCCTAAAATCAATAGCATACTTGTGAATGATATGAGTCCCTTAGTATAACTTGAGTAGTTGACTTGCCATCTGTTGTGAGGCAAATTAACAATCAAACACCCCCTCACTGTTGGTTAACGCCTCAAAGGTGGGGCAGCATGGGCATCCCGAGGGAGGTTTTCCATTCCATCATTTCCATAATGACATAAGTTACCGTTAAACGTTCAGTGGAAAAGGATGAGGCTTGGAGGTCAAGAGTGAGAGACCACTGAGACAGGAATGAACGGCAGGTGAGTGGGTCACCATCATATATGTGTGGCACAGGGAAGCGTTCTTCGTGGCAGGTGATGGCTGCTGGTAGTGATGGCGGCGCATGAGGTGCAGTAGATGGAACAAGGTACAGCTATTGGATCTGATTTTCGAGGGGCGTCAGTGCAAAGCATGGTGATGATTTGCTGAATATGATGCTGATGAGATTCTAGAGGGGTGTCTTGGCTCTGCAGTGCCGCCTCCAGCCAAGCAATCACCACGTGAGTCGCCAAATTTTTCCTGTTGTGGTCCAAGCAATGGTGGATCCAAATGCAGAGCGTGTGTTGAAGTATGATTGCCTCGTAATAATGAGGCATGCATTGGCCAAGTTGTAATCAGAGCCATGATAATCATGATCAAAGGACATGCATGTTTTAAAGCCAGGAAGTTCATGAGGCCACAGAGTTCATGATATAAATTTATGGTCTAGATGTGAGAGCAGGGGCAGAGATTCAGAAATCCAAACAAACAACAATCTGAGCCATGAAGTAAGGGCATGATCCAGAAAGCAAAGCGTGGGTCAAGATCCAAGGAGCAAGGCAGGTAAAGTCGCTGGAGAATTGGGCATCAAGGAACACAATAATCTGGCAAGAAGTGGGTCTTTGTGAGTTAGTCAAATAGAGTGGAGTGATGAATGAGATGAGGAAAAGTTGTGCTCGAGCTGATGAATGAGGCAGCACTGAACTGGAGTCTGATAGGTGGAGGTGACCTGGTGTGCCATGACAGTTCCTGCCTTTTTGTCAGCGGCAAAGTTTGTAAACCAAACAACATTGCTGGTCTCACTACCATCCTGTAAACTTTCCCTTTCTTTCCCGCCGATACCTTTCTGTCACATATCACTTGTGCTACTCTTCCCAACCCATTTCACCCTGCTCTCTTACTAGCCCAATCCCTTTTCGCAAGCCTCTTTCTCTTGATACTTTCCTGCACTTCCTTATTCCATCACCAAGTTTCCTTATCTTCCTTTCTCTGTCCTGATGTCATGTCAAGATCCTAGCTGTCTCCTTTACCACTTCTGCAGTCGTCGATTGACCAGTCATCCACCATCTCTTCACCACTACTCAATACCCGATTGACATCCTCTTTGAATCTCACACACAAATCTTCCTTCTTTAACTTCCACCATCTAATCCAGTATTCACTCCTCACTCCGTTTTTTTCTTCAGTACCTCGAAAGTCATCCTGAAGACCACCATTCAATTTTGAGTACATCTTCCACCACTCTTGTACGTCACCCTGTGTTCCTCTTTCTTCTAAAAATATTTATTCATCCCTGCCCTTTGTATCCTTTCTGCGAATCCTACAATAAGCTTTCCTTTCACATTTCTCTCATGAACCCCATATATACCCATTACATCCTCTCACCTTTGTTCCCTTCTCCAACATGCCCATTTAGGTCAGCTCCAAATACCAGTCTTTCTTCTTTGGGGACACTTACTACCACTTTGTCTAACTTACTCCATAAATCTTCTTTCTTCTTTACATCAAATCCCACCTGTGGAGTGAATGCACTGTTGACATTTATCATTATTCCTTCCAGTTTCATACTCATCACTTTATCAGACACTCTCCTCATTTCCACTACACTCTTGATATTCTTGTGTTGACAATGGATGTTGCCAAGAATAGCTCCATATCACCACAACGTTTTTGTCTGTTAATACAGTAAGTACCTCACTACGATGAACGCAAAATAAACACAAAAATGATCACACAATGTATGTGCATCACAATTTATGTGACTCTTAATGCTCAATAAGACACTTAAGAGCATTAAGACCTATTCTGTGTGTTCCATAAAATTGATCCTAATACGTGTTTTAGTTATACGTGTTATACTGTAATTATGTGCTGAAGGATGGTGAAACAGTTAACAGATGAGTACTCATAAATTCTCTGTCATGCTGCTCCTCCTCATCTCTCTCTCTCTCTCTCGGACACAGAGTGAACCAAAAAGGAAAGTAAACTGATCTCTCTCTCTTTCTTTCACTGTGACTGGAGGAAAAAGCCTGAAGCCAGTATTTCAGTAGATCAGGATCAGTTCATCTGTCCGGTGTGTCTGGATCTCCTGAAGGATCCGGTGGCTCTCCCCTGTGGTCACAGTTTCTGTAAGGTGTGTATTAATGACTGCTGGGATCAGGAGGATCTGAAGGGCGTCTACAGCTGTCCTCAGTGCAGAGACACTTTCACTCCAAGGCCTGTTCTACGCAGAAACAACATGGATGAAGTGGTGGAGAAACTGAAGAAGAATCCTGAAACCTCAGATGCTTCTCCTGCTCACTGTGACCCTGGACCCGGAGATGTGGAGTGTGATCCCTGCACTGGGAGAACGCGCCAAGACGGCAAGTGCTGTACGACGTGTCTGTCTTGCTTTTGTTTAAAAAGAAATCAAACAAAATACACGTCATTTGAAGCAGAGAGGATCTGCTCTGAACACAACAAGCTGATTGAGATTGACTGCTGCACTGATCAAAGCTATATTTGCTCCTTGTGCATGCTGAATAAACGTCAAGGCCGTGATGCCGAATCGACTGAAGCAGAAAGAGCTGAGAAACAGGTGAGAACTCGTCTTAATGAGATCTCTTATTTCCGTGTAGCAGCTTTAGTCAGTTACAAGATTTTAATTGTAATTCATAAGTTAAAATTGGTCAGTAACTGTATTCCGACACATTGTTTGTTATAATCAGATCAGCTGAGTGAGTGTGTACTCACGTAGCCAACGCCCATTTTACATCGTAAGCCGTGCGAGACAAAATGACGGACCATGGTTCAGACCAAGACCAAGTGACAGTTCTTTCCAGAATTTTCCAGATTGCTATGCCAGTAATCTAGCCTTTTTTTTAGACTATGCAAACTGAGCCTTCAGAGATGGACAGACAGATCAATTTCCATGGGAAGTTTAAAACCAGTTTGTCTCATACAGTACAGACCAAAAGTTTGGACACCCCTTCTCATTCAGCGAGTTTTCTTTCTTGTGTTCTTTCTTGTGTTCTTCAGCCCAAACGCGTCTCTTCTGCTTGCTGCCTGTCCTTAGCAGTGGTTTCCTAGCAGATCTTCTAGCATGAAGGCCTGATTCACACAGTCTCCTCTTAACAGTTATTCTAGACATGTGTCTGCTGCTAGAACTCTGTGTTCGCAGAAGAGGCGACTCTCGGTCTTCCTTTCCTGGGGCGGTTCCGCATGTCAGCCAGTTTCTTTGTAGCGCTTGATGGTTTTTGTGACTGCACTTGGGGACACTTTCAAAGTTTTGCCAATTTTTCCGACTGACCGACCTTCATTTCTTAAAGTAATGATGGCCGCTCGTTTTTTTCTTCACTTAGCTGCTTTTTTCTTGCCGTAATGCAAATTCAACCTCTTTGAATGAGAAGGTGTGTCCAAACTTTTGGTCTGTACTGTATGTTCCAAAAACCATGGCATTCATAACAAGCAGTGATGTGAAGCGCCACTATGAGATACCACGCAGGTTATTTGAGTGCGTGTAATATATACAACTGATAGTCCAGTATGAGTCAGCAACCAGAGGTCTTTCACTTTCCTTTACAGCTAGCAGTGTGTAAAGTTCACTTAAAGTCGAAGGGGTTTGGGGCCTCAGGAAAAAAAAAAAAAGAGAGAGATGTTTGTCCATATGTTGACTTTCCTGCTGATTCATTGCATTCCTCATAAGTGATGTCAGAGAGCTTTCAAAAGAAATGAATCAGATCTTTAAGTGGGCACATGGCCATATTGATCCCCTTAACCAGGATAGCACTACACGTGGTGTTTGGACCTACTTACAGCTGTGAGTCAGCTTTTTCCAACCTCAAACGCTTTTACAACTAAGTATTGATCCAACGAGCACTTATTTTATGTGGATGCCATTCCTCTCATTAAACGTGGAATGTACAGTAAAGGGTAGAGGTGAAGCAGAAAAGGTGTGGTTGTGATTGGGCTACTGTCATGTTTTCGTGTGCGAGGCATAACTGCAGAGGTCCAGGTTTTAAAGGAAACGATGTTTATTTATAATTTTTTTAAAAAACAGGGAAATTAAACAAAACAAATATACTTTATAAGTAAAACGAAACTAAAACACGTATAGAGGAACCGGGAGACACAAACTAAACATACAGACATTTCACGGGTATAGATCAACAGATGCAAGACCCATAACTCAACGAAACCAAACTATTTATGACAAAACTAATAACCAACTCGGTTCAGGTGAGCGCCCACGTCACCTGACCGAGATGCAAACTGGGAAATGAAGTGACAAAACGAAACTTAAGAAAACTACAAACGAAAAGGTCCTTGGGCGCTTTGGCGCCCTCTAGGGGTTATCCCTGACGGCTACCTATTATTTTTATGGTGATTTGTTTGTCTAACGTTGTTCATATTCTATACAAATAGAGAGAAATATATAATTAGAGTGAACTTTATCTGCAATTCATATTTATCCTTTCATAAGTTATAATCACATTAATATAATTACAATTATTTTGTCCTCAGAGTGAGTTAGACGTGCAGGAGCTGAAACAGGCTGTGAACACTATAAAGGTGAGCAGTGAGCAGAGACAGAGCTGCTCCTAGAAACACACACAACATGGACAACATGGAGACATTTAGAGTCGCAATAAGAGAGGGAATGATAGATGAGCTTTACATCCTGTGTGTGTGTGTGTGTGTGTGTGTGTGTGTGTGTGTGTGTGTGTGTGTGTGTGTGTGTGTGTGTCCATCCCAACAGGTTAATGCACAGAAAGCAGTAGAGCAGATCAAAGCTTGGGAGGAGACTGAACTGAGTCGACCTCAACGTGAGTCTCCAACATGTGAAAGACATCGTTTATTTGATGGAGTGAGGAATTCTCTCTCCGATCTGAAGAAGACACTCGAGGAATTCTGTGAGGAGGAATTCAACAAAATCCCTCCACATGGTAAGAGGAGCTGTTCCTGATGTTAAGGGGTCAGTCTTCGTTCATGAGCTGTGCACTGTTTAGAGGTTTTAACACTCGCCTTGCTCGAGTCTTGATGATGAACGGCAGATTTGAACGCGTTCGTGTTAGAGCTGAGAAACTCAAACGTCTGAAAAAGTCATGTGACTTCTTTGATTTCTGATTTCTAAATTTACTTAAATGGATGATTTTAAGAGTTTCGCCATCTGACCTTTTGCTTTCTGTCTCCACAGTGGAGGACGCTCAGAGTTCACTCTCAGAGCCACAGAGCAGAGACGAGTTTCTGAAATGTATGACACACATACACACACACACACACACACACACACACACACACACACACACACACACACACACACACAGCTACTGCCTCGTTTAGTTTTAATAATTGGGATTTCTCTCTCTCACACACAAGCACAGAAAATACCGCCATCTAAGACATTAAAACAGAGTCTATTCACATGATATCCTGTGAATTACCATCGGTCATCATTTTTGAATTTGTTGATTCCATTTTAGACTTCCGTCCTCTGACTCTGGATCCCAACACGGCACATCAAGAACTCATTCTGTCTGAGAACAACAGAGCGGTGAGATACGGTGAGAGAAAGCAGAGGTACCCGGATCATCCAGAAAGATTTGATTACTGGCCTCAGGTGTTGAGTAAGGAGAGTGTGAGTGGACGCTGTTACTGGGAGGTGGAGTGGGAAAGTGAAATAGGTGTCTCCATAGCGGTCGTTTATAATGGAATTGACAGAAAAGGATCGGGTGAGGAGTGTAAGTTTGCATGTAACACTCAGTCCTGGAGTCTGGAGTTTCCCTCTGCGTCTTCTGTCTCTTTCTATCACAACAGCATTGAGACTGATCTCAGAGCTCCATCATCCTCCAGAATAGGAGTGTATGTGGATCACAGTGCAGGAACTCTGTCCTTCTACAGCGTCTCTGACACCATGAGGCTCCTCCATAGAGTCCGCATCAAATTCGCTAAGCCTCTGTACGCTGGGTTTGGGTTCTACGATGAGGCTTGGACTAAATCAGCACCAACTATAAGGCTGTGTGGTTCAAAGAAATCAGGAGACATGTGCTTGAATTCCTGCCCATTGCTTTGATCCCAAACTGTGGCAAAATGATTACTTACGTTAACATTATAGCATTAATGTTTAACATTAACATTATTGAACCGCTAAAACTCTGATGCAGTCCTCCTATCGCGTGCATATTTCAAAACTAACTAGCTTCTAGCTGACACATTCTAACTAGCTTCTTACACAAGGCTGAATTCAAAGTCCCTCTCTAAAACCTGACCAAGGGCACTACTTGGGCTGTGGTACAAGGGATTATAAACCCTACATAGCACATAGCTTTCCTTTTAGAAGTCTTCTCTTCGGGATCCGACCTTAAAAAAAATCTAGTCAATCTCCTAAGTTTCTCATGACTGTCCACCATCTCCATGGTTTATGCTCCTCACTATGCTTTTGGCTACATAGTATCAGTAAGAATTCACCACTGTTAATTACACCAATAGTCACTTGCTATCTGTCAGTCGCCAGCGCCGACAGTCACAGTTGGTTAGTTCCACCAGGCCCAGAAGGATACGTATTGGTGGAGTAAAATAACTGGTTAAATAAAGAAACAAATCATAGTACAGTATGTTGATGATAAATGTTTTTTGTGGAACTGTTGTATAAAAGCAATATCAGACTCAAGATTGTGCTGTAACACTGGATATAGCATGGCTGTGATGCGATGTTGTCCAATACAACACAACATTGAGTGTGAAACTGCTTAATTAGCACACAGGTGGAATTTGATAATAAGACGAATATCCTGCATATGAAATCTTTTTGAATGTAATGTACTACGGACATGAGTGTAAATGACTGAAATAAACCT
The DNA here is from genome assembly GCA_013621035.1 of Clarias magur. Lineage (NCBI taxonomy): Eukaryota > Metazoa > Chordata > Actinopteri > Siluriformes > Clariidae > Clarias > Clarias magur. The sequence goes on from QNUK01000218.1 coordinate 406,823, forward strand.
CTCAGCAATCACTTATCAGATAATTAATGATCTGTGCAATGTATATCAGGCAGTAGTATTTATATTACCAAATGTGCACTACAAATAAAATATGCAATTTCAATATTCAAATAATACAAATCTGTGAAGGACTACACTCCATGGACTACAACGCTCAGGTCAAACCTCTGCCGTCATGTAAACCGTCGCCCTCATCACTGCTATTCCCTTCACCATATCTTCATGTCATCTTGTGCCCATGTTTAGATATCCGGATTGTTCATTCGTTGCTTTTAGGAGAGATCTATATCTGAAAGGGCTTTCGGCTACTGCTTTCCCTGTACATTTTCAGGCAGGAGGAAGATTGCAGTTTCTTAACCTACTAGGGCCCTGTGCAAGGGTGTAGCAGTTTAGCTCCACTGAATAGAAATGTTCCCTTCATGTAACTGCTATGTAGAACTGTTCAAACAAGTGTTTAAACATACTCTTATGATGGCAGGGGATTAAGGGAGCAGCTTCTTATAGTTACCCAAGGAGCTTCGGATCAAGGAAAGAGAAATGTGGCTTGGAGTAATTGAGTATGCTTGGAGTACCAGACACTAGCAGCTGGTAGTGGGTGAAATAAGTCACTACCCAATGCTTCCCTTTGTCAGGTTTTAAAACTGGTTGTGTCTGCAGGAATTATTAATCACTGCTTTGACTGTAACCGCCAAACCCACAAAGGGGTAGTAAGCTCCAATATTGAAGCTCACCATTCTAAGCCGATGCCGTTGGGCCGAACCAGACTAATCTTTGCAGAGAGCAAGAAGCAGAAAAAGGAAGGGTCAGGTTCTACTATGGCATCCCGATTACGTTGTGGCACAATGCTGTTTCTGGAATAAGGTGCAGACCTCTTCCCATTCCACAGTCATCCCCACCAAAAGCAGGTTTTCCAGAGTTGGTGAGAGCTCTTCATGTTTGGCCATTCAATTTTTCTTGACCATTTGTTTGTCCTCTCATTGATGATGGTGCAGCAGGCAGCTTTCTGGAGCAAGACATGCCAATAAACCCAACATACTCATACTTGCCATATGGGATCCATATGGGAGATTCATGCCATTCATGGAGGACCCATTGGATTTGAAACAGTCATAACATGTTCCAAATACTATTTGCTTCGGGCACATCCTTCACCCAGCACTCCTTTCACTGGATGCAGATATACTGACTCAATGAAGAAATTACAAAACGCTTCCAATAATGTTTCGGCCCTACCTACCTCCTCCCAAAACCCATTCAACAAAGTCCCAAGAGCTTCAGCAAGGTCAAATCTAGTGGCCTACCCCCTCATAGAACCTATGATTGTACCATCAAGTTGTTACCAGCCATGCCACTATGAGATGAGCAATCTCATGATGAGCAATGAGCCATAATGAAGTATCAACAGGAGAAGCTTCATGCAAGGCTACATTCATCCCTCCATTTTTCCCATTTTCTTTGTGAAAAAAAAAGAAAGAGGACACTGGTCTTGCAATGATTGTAAATAACTTAACCAGCTCATAGTCAAGTACTGTTACCCTTTACCCTTGAGACACAATGCTTGGGACATCAACAGAGAAATCATCCCTGTCTTTGGTCAACACTACCTTTCTGCTTTCCGCAAAAGTTTTTATGCCACCCAACTTGAGAGGGAAAAACTCATTTTAGGGGTACACGTGGCACAAGAGGTAGAAGATCCAGGTTACAGAGGTAGATTATCATCTCCTGAATTTGAAGCACTGGCCAGACATAATCTGATTTACAGATACTGACAGCCATGACACAATGCCCTTGGAGCAGATAGGGTTAAGGGCCTTAATTAATGGCTCAACAATGGCAAATTGATGAAGTTGGGGCTCAAACAACTACCGTTCAGTAACTCTTAGTTTCTCAGCCCTCTGAGTTATCACTGCCCTGTAAACTCCGTGCTTGAACACATGGTTATCATCATAATGGCGTACTTCACATAGACTCTTCTACTCCTTGTTGCTCAGAATCGGCCAGGAGTATGCCAACGTGATTTCCTACAGCAGACGCACAAAAGAACAATATGTCACAGCTAAAAGTAAACTACAGTCAATCTCTGAACAAGCTGATAAGCTTTTACCCTCCCCCTGGCTTGTAGTTTTTTGTTTTTTTGTTTTTTTTTTACTACCAACTGCGAGGTTGTGTAATCCGTACTCTCAAGTCTGTGACAAAGAAATTATTTTAAAAAGTAAACTTTAGAACATTGGATTTAAAATCAATTCTGTACAGCAGTGTTGTACAAAATTCAAATTTGCACCCTGCATAATTTGGGAACACGGTTCAGCCTAATCTTCATGATCTTTGGACTGTGGGAGGAAACCACAGCAACTGGAGAACCAGCAAACTTCATACACACAGACCTGAGATGGGGATCAAACCCAGACCCTCGAGGTGCAAGGCAACAGTGCAAAGCACAACACCACTGTGTCGCCGTAGAAGGGAAATCAGTGATTTTAAATCATCACACGAGTCATTCCATGATTTGCGGTACAGTCGATGTCTGATTGAGATGTGTTTTTCTAACATTAAAATAAAAAAATAGAATTTATTTCAAAAGGGAAACATACTAAAAAGAATAATGTTTTTAAAACATTCATTTCATTAAAAAATTGCATATATAATTTTATTGTTCTCCACAAACAGTTACTAACCGTCTTCTATCCTGTAATTTATAACAAATGATTGTAGTGGCTTACATTTTGAATTTGGGACTTTGCAAAGTGTTCTTCTATGTTTTAAAATAGTTTATTGTCAGTCAATCCACCGATTCCGCCAATTGACCATCAACTATGTAATGTACACTGTTATGGTTTATGATCTCCTTTTAATTTCCATTCAATTCTTTGTTACAACTGATGTTAAATTGTTCATGACTATAAGAATTGGTCAGCCAGGGGAAGTCCTAGCCATTACATTATGGGTCCAAATTACCCAGGTACCCAGTAGCGTAGATAATTAGTCGCATCATCAGTCTATACAGTATGTGACACAGCACACATGAACCATATCGGTACACTATCGCTTTCTCCGTCTTCAACACATTGTTAAAATGTTTTAAATAGATAAAAAGAGCCTCAGAACACAATGACATCATGTGACGACGATCACTCGGCATTGGAACAAATCATTTTTGAGTTGCAGGATAAGGTTCTGTTAGTTAAAAGAAATGGCAAAATGAATAGTAAAACAATCCTTTACCTTGAAAAAAAATGGTCATGTTTAAGCTTTGCAACTAGCAGAAACTAGATGAACTATTATTTATTCTATTAGGAAAGCACATTGTTTTGTACCTGTTTTTTTTTTTTTTTACTTGTGTGAAATATAAAATATATGTTTGAAATATATGTCAAATTGTAGAATTACTTCTGTAATTTATTATAAACCAATAATTACAAACTTTACCAATATTTAACCTTTTTAAAAAAAAATCTTTTAACTTTTAACCTTTATAATCTTTAATCTTTATTTAACCTTTTTATTAATATTTAATTTTTAGCATAAGATAATAATATTAACAAAACGTATATATATATATATATATATATATATATATATATATATATATATATATATATATATGTATGTATAATTTTACAAACTGCTCAAAAAAGCATAACTCATGAATATCTTTTAACTAGCAATAACACTTAATGAACATTGGCTTAAATGGCTGTTTCTTTAAAGTTGTTTCAATAATAAAAGATAATTAGTCATGTAATATAGGAATTTATTTCTATCAGAGAGATTAGATATCACCTTGATCATAGTATATCCAATCAATATGTAATAATAATAACAATAATAATAATAATAATAATAATAATAATAATGGAGCCACATGTGTGATATGATTTTACTTTTAATACTGATGCACATCTTAAGGTGTACAGAATAACAGAACACAGTTCTGAGAGTAAAACCTCCCTTTATTCCTCTATATAATCCCCTGCTACATTACTACAGTGACGCACCCATCATCACCCATGATGTGGCCAATAACATCCTGGCTTTCTGTGTAGCAACATTCCTTTAACTCACTGCAGATTCGCAATCTCCTGTTCCGGTTGAAGGTAGAGAGCTCTCTCGGTACCCAACAAGTCTTGGTTTGACTTGAACGACCCTCATGTTTTATTCCTCCTAGTTCATTGTTCAACACATTAAAAGCATAATTGACAAGCATGAAAAAGCATATTCAGGTTTATAATGAGAAATATATGCACCCACATTTGTTGCATTTATTATTTTACTATTTCTGTTCTTGTTCTTCAGACTCATGTTTTATACTAGAAGGAATAAGAAATTGCAGATTTTCATAGAAGTCAGATTGGCGTTTAAAAAAAATCTATATTCTTTATCTATCTTACTCTCATATGTTGATTATCCATCATACACAATTAACAGATGAAGATTTAATTTACAGATGCATTCACATATTTATTATTTACTCCTAATACAAATATATCTTTAAACACATAATGCACAGACACAACATTCTAAAAATTAAAAAAGAGTGAAAAAACATTTACAAAGTTAAAAAATAAATAAATAAATAAATAAATAGAAAAAAAACCTCGCTGTGATGGGATGCGAGTCAGAAATTTTGGAGATCTTCGGGGTGCACAAAATTATTCCGGAAAAGGTGATACGCCAAGAGCTGACCACTGAAGATCATCATGACTAAACCGGCACCTGTAAGCACATCCAGCGTGAGAGTGGATCAAAAGTGAAATTCAGGAGGAGAAATCAGCGCTGTTTAGGAACCAGGAGTCAACTCACCGAGAGCGATCCACCAGTGTTCTGTAGACGGGAAATCAGCCATGACTGAAACACAACACCACACACAGACTCTTTTTTTACACTCATGCAGTACGCGTGTTCAATATTTCATGGCAGGGAATAATAAAAAAAAAAAAATTATATAATTTTAATGATCTTTGGATGAAGGAGGAAAAAGATGATATGATAAGAAGTCAGGATAAGAAATGATAAGAGTTATTGTTCATCATTGTTACATACTGTAGATTCCTGGGTGACATGTAGGAAATAAAACACTAGGACGCATGCATGCGTAGGAAAACCATCCATTTCAGTGTACTAACAGCTACTCAGCTTCATCAGAACTATATGGTGTTGATTGTTTTTATTAACAATGTTCCTCGGGCCTATTCATTAATCATTTATCACAAAACAATATGTCTGGATTCAAATGTATGATATTTCTATCCATTTGAAGTGACATTTATATTTACTAGACATCGGTGTTGCACAGTGGAATATGAATAAAATCTTGGTCGCGTTCCTTTTTATATTTATTTTCACAATGTAACTAATGTTAGAGAAACCGGAGCATATCACAGAGGAGGCCGTGTGGAGGGTTTCCACAGGTAAAGGGGTGTCTGACTATATACAGTATAAGGTTGTGTACCGGCGACCGTCAGGCCGACGTGTAGAAGTGTGACGGTCATGGCGTAGTCCCAGACACACTCCTCCACGATCCAGGCGAATACGAGTCCTCCTATGGTGTACGTCACTTGCGTCGAGATCACGCTCACTGTTTGGGAAACGCAAGGACAGCCAGAGAGGAAATCGCTCAAATCCTTCATCTTTTTAATGACGTTTAGTTTGTGTAATCCGTCTTTCTGTTTCCTGGCAGGTTAGGCTTTAAACATTGTGTCATGGTATTATAATCCTTATTATTCATCCAATCGTCTTGTACAGAGTCGGAAGGGGCCTGGAGCCTATGCCAGGACACATGGGGCACAAGTTGGGAGACATGCTTTACAGTGTGCCAGGCCACACATATACTAGACTGTACAGGCGCCCAGGAATCGAACCTTTGATCCTGAAGTCCACGGCGCCACCATGCTGCCTAGTATTATTATTATTATTATTATTATTATTATTATTTATTAGTAGTAGTAATTAAACTTTATTATAATGGAATGAGTAAAACAAATACAAATTTGAAAGCGCATTTTATATAAATCATTCAAAACATTAATAAACACTGTGTTCTGTGGAAGTTACGACCTGGTTATGTATTTTCTCAACACAACTTTTTAAACAAATTTGAATTCTTTAAAAGCCTTGCATTGGGCGTACCTAAATATTCCGGGCTGTTCCATGAAGGCCGTATTTTGTAGTCGAAAGGTGCTAATAAGGTGTCCACCTCGTCTACCCTGGCACAACACACAAACACACAAACACACAAACACACTCTGACACAGAGGACCGTAATGCCACAATAACGAGAGGCGTTCAAGGCAATATGTTTACATTACAAGATGATTTCATAAACTTTTACATACAATTTGTAAAACTGATTGACATTTCCAGAAGATTTCCAGCACACTACAGTGCAGTGATGTGTAGCAGGGCATTATATAGAGAGATATCGTTTTTATATTATAACTCCTAACTATGTTCTGTTCTTCTGTGCAATCAAAAGTCCCGGTTTGACTTGAACAACCCTGGTACAAAGGTGACGAAGAATGACCGAGTTAGAACGAGCAGCTGAGATGCTTTTCAATGTAAAGGCCTCCGAGTGGCGCAGTGGTTAAAGCGCTCGCCCTATCATCCGGAGATCGCGAGTTCGAATCCCGGGTGGTGCTGTAACCTCTCGCAGCCGGAGGTCTAGAGAGAGCTGATTGGCCGAGCTCTCTCAGAGGGGAGGGATGAGAGGGACTTAGTGCTCCCACATTAATCACGGCTCTACAGCCAGTCAGGGGCGTCTGTGAGCTCGCGCAGCGGAGGGAGCGGATAGCGCTGTCCTCCGAGTGTGTGACTCCGCCCCCAACGGTGCGCGAGCGAGCAGTTCGAAAAGATGCGGTCGGCTGGCGTCACGTGGTTCGGAGGAAACGCGTGATAGTCTTCGGCCCTCCCGGCTGAGTGGTAGTAGTAGCCTTAATGTGGGAGCCCCCTAGTGACGGGGAGGAATTGGACACGACTAAATTAGGGCGAAAATCGGGGAAAAATCCAAAAAAAAAAAAAAAAAACCGTGTGTGTGGCAAAAGAAGCTACTTCTGGAGTTTATGCAACACGGAAGGGACCGATCTCGCTTCCCTAAAAAAATTTCAAGTTTTTGGAGAAATGATTTTTCTTCAAAAATGTCCATTTTTGTAGCATTACAACAATAATCATTTCAAAGTATGGATATTTCTTTATGAGTATTGATACTTAAACTGGTGTAAACGTCTAGAAGCATGTGACCTGTGAAAATTGTTGCTTAAATAGTTTTTTTTTTTGTAAAAGCTTAAAAAGCAAAAAAAAATAAAAAATCTGTAGTGTCTGTAACCATGTCAAATTCATGTTGCAATATCTTAAGAATTTTATTATAATACACTGTTTCAGTTGAAATCTAAACTGGCCAAGTTTCATCTGAATGACAGTTAAGATCGTTGAAAGATTTGCATTCAAAAAAGTTCCGGATTCTAAAACATCAAAGGGCCTGAAACTGTTTTTAGCAAATGTGTTTCTTTTTATCTGGTAAAAATATCAATGTGTAGCGTATTTACAAAAAAAAAAAAAAAAAAAACCACAGCATGGACCAGGAGATGAGATTCAGTATTCAGTATTATGAGAAATGGCGTTACTGTATATGATGCTATCTGAAATTTTTGTTGCCTTTTGCACCTACTGTAAGTGAGACACTTTTTAACACCAATGCCATGTTTTGACTGGAAAATAAATGCAACATCCTCTTTACACCAAATGAAGACGATCAGCCAGCTCAAATCTTTGGCTTTGCACTGAGGTTTCTTTGCTAATATGGGAAAAAAAAAAAAATGATGTCCATATCACGCTATCAAGCGCTAGAATATTTTATTCTTTATTTGAAGATTATTGAAAAGAAATAATGACAACGTTATCATCCACATATCTAATGTTTTGGGAGACAGGTGCTAGGCGGGGTGAAGTGCCAATGAATAGCCACCATCATAAATATTGTTCTTGGTTTGAACATGACAGGAAGTGACATCACTAGCAGAGCGGCAGAAACATTTGTAAATAGGAATTTTTTTTTTTTTTTTTAATGAGAAAAACCTTATGAGAAAAAATCAACCTGAAGGCCAAACAGGGTTGTGAAAGATGACTTCTTTCCCCAACCTTTACGTTTGAAACAAGTTCACTGTTCATTTGTGATGATTATCTTCCCAGGCTTCTACAAGTCCAGTAGCTCACGACTGTATGACTGCATGTGCACTTACTGTACACCTTCCCGTTACCTTGGTGACCTCCTAAAAAGCCAACTGTGACTGTAGGCCCCATTGCGTAAAAACCCTGGACTTGGCAACCCGATTGAAGCTTCAGTGCAAAACTAAAATAGTCGTCGTACTTCTGTCTTTACCACTTCTGTGCTTCGCCACAGCTGAAAAAAGGGCAACACGAAACCTTCTACCTTTGAGAGGCCACAAGGGATCGAGTTCACACTACAGGAAGTCAAACCCACACACACACAAACACAGAGATGGCATGTTTTATTTTATAAGACTCACTTCAGGATGCCGATGCACAAGCTGACAGCGATGTAGTACAGCGAGTAGAAACACACCGTACACATTAGCAGGCGCTGAAGAACGACCTGGCAAAGGAAACACCACAAATACTGAACAGAAATACAGCGTCATGGATGGGAGCTGTCGGCCTTTAGGAATATTTATACATCAGGATCGAGTAAAGGATTCTGTACTGTAGATCAGAGTAGTGTAAAGAGAACATCCTGTATATAAAGGAGTTCAGACGCAAGATTTCACTTTAACCTTAGTTTTTTGATTAGTGACTAATTAGGGTTAATTAGCAGTGACTCTTTTCAGTGAGTCAAATCATTTGCTCGATTCTTCTGGCTCACAATGTCTGCTCTAGGGAGAGTCTCTTCTTTATTGGCTTTCATGACACCGTACACCATATACTGTATTACTACAGTGTGGAATTATCTAAATAAAATAATCTAAATCTTTCCCTTTTTTTTTAAAAAAAAAAAAAAACAAAAAAAAAAGAAAGATTCAGTTCAAAGAGTCAACTCTCAACTGATTCACGAATCAACTATTGCAACTTAACATTCAGTGCTGCATTATATTGTGCTCATCCATCCAAACACGTCGTCTAATCAAACATCTACTTCAATCCCGCTCTGAATTAAAAAAATAATAATAATAATAATTTTTTTAAATCCCTGGCTGTGGATCTCCTGAAGCCGAGACGAAGAGCTTTACCCGCGTGTGGTTGAGCTTGGTGTTGGCCGACAGCTTGCAGGGCCGTTCGATCCCACAGCACCGGCAGCAGTGATCCCGCAACATGAAGAGCGCACGCTTTCCCTTTTATCATTCGACACAGAATAGAGAACATGCACAAAACATCCAATGCTAGCACGGCAGTGTGATGCTAGCCCCGTGTGTCTGTGAGGACAGGTCTTAACGGGATTAGCACCATGCTTAAACGTTTGCTTCAGCCTGAGCAGGATTAAACCCACTCGGAGGGATACGGGATGGACACAAACATAACTGAAACTCAATAACAGGAATATTAGAGGAATTAAAACATCCAAAGGGCAAAAAGATAACCTTGTTCCTGATTGGATATAGAGAAGAAATGAAGATACGGGTGTTTTGTTTGTTTGTTTGTTTGTTTGTTTGTTTTTGCTGTATGATGTCATTTCTTTGTTTAGCTAATCCCGATGCTGTGCTAAATCTGTTTAAACAAAGGAAACCGCCATCCATCTATCGATCATCTAGCTAGCTACAGTAGTTAACGCCATTTTACACAATAGTTTAGGCTTCGTGTCTCTCGATCTATGCTTCGTTTTTTTTTTTTGTTTTTTTTTTGTAAATATTCATACACATTTATACGTTTATATTTTTTTAAAAAGAAACATTTACATTTGCTAAATAAAATTCCATGTCTTAGTATGTGCAACTTTTTTAAAATTCAAATCTTTCGACGATCTCGACTGTCATTCAGACGGAACTTGACCAGTTTAGATTTCACATATTACAGGATCGTTACATACATTACAGGATTTTTTATTTTTTTTTGGCTTTGTAAGCTAAAACCAAAAACCACTTTACAGTAATAAAGCACCGATTACACCAATTTTATTATCAATAGTCATGAAGAAATATGGATAATTTGCATTTGAAATGATTATTGTTTGAAGTGAAACAGTATAACCCTGAAAAATGGGAATTTTTTTTTTCGGGCCCATATAAAATCATCTCTCCGAAGCATTTTTAGGGACGCACGATTGGTCACTTCCATGTTGCATAATCATCAGAAGTAGCTTCTTTTGCACACACATTTTCTGCATTACATATATACCATTAAAAAAAATTAAATCTGCGCTAATACTGTGTTTTGGCCGAGCGTACTGTACGTATGTAGGTGGGTAGCTTTTTTTTTTTTTTTTACAATTTGAAGATGCTGAATTCTATTCATTCCCTCAGACCTCCACATGTTGACTGGAATGTCTGCTTATGTTAAAGGTAGAATCAGTGCGTTTGCTGTCCATGGACCTTCAGTCAAAGCAAAAACACATGATACTCTCCTACTCATGTTTCACTTGCAAACGATTCTGCGTTTTGAACGGATCACTAAGGTAAATGAATCACTCTTGCTCATGCACGGTGTGATTGCTTTTGTTTTGTTTTGTTGCTGCCAATGAACGTCGTTGCAGAACATTTTAACAAGACGCCAAAACTCCTTTACATTTACAGACACCTGCGTTTATATGATTTATTTTTAGTAATGCACATGAATCGTGTGAATCATATATTTCAAATCTGATTCAGTGATTCTTTTTGTAACAGTAGGCAGCATCGGCTTCATGGCGTATGGTGCGTGTGTGTCACAGGCGTTCCTCATCGAATGTGACAGAAGGCAGTGTCCTCACAGTATGCAGTGTTGTCTATGTCGGACACGGGAACGTCAGGCCGAGCTCAGGGCTACCGGAACCCCGGACCAGGCTGATCAGAGCATCGACAGCGACTGCACTTACAGTACGACAGGCTGCAGAAACACTGGAGCGGCAGAGAGCTGACTGCACACTCTTTTCGAAGGTAACAGTAGCACGCAGGTGTCAGGATCTGCACATGGGCGTAGCCACGGGGGTCGTCTAGTTGAGTAATAAAACTATTATAGGTGACCGTGCATTTTTATTTTTAAAAAATCAAATAAAAAACAGTCTAGTTTAATTTGCAAACACACACTATATGGCGCAGAGTGTTTTTTTCTTCTTGTTCTTCTTCTTTTTTTTTTTTTTTTTAAGATTCCTGGACAGTACAGTCAAATTCATTTCATCCTGATCCCTAAGTTACATAAGAGCACTACAATAGACCTTCTAATGTCTCATAATAATAATTTTTTTTTTTTTGCAACAGAAAAGGCCTATTTTATGTTTGTGTCACAAACTCATACTAAGCATAAAATAATACTCTTGGTGTAGCTTGTAATGAAATCAAACTGAGCAGTGATGCAATGCCATTATTTTCTCAGGGTAACAGCGTCCTTGGGGTGAAATTCTCTCATCATAAATACATTCCTGTAAACCTCGAGTGGAATATTGCTTTTAAAAAATGGTAGAGTAAACAGGATGATAAAACACGCCAGTGAATTGTACTAATACAAATGGAAAGTATTAGTAATTGTAAAAATAAATAAAAACATTTCCTCCACTCCTCATCCCTCTTCTGCACATGTCCAAACCATCCCCTCTTTTTCTTCTTTTTTTTTTTCTTTGGACAACAGTAGCCCAAATTCGACAGGTATCCTGCTGACCTTTCTAATGCAACGCTCCCATTTTTCTAACTGGACTTGGGACCAACACTGGATGTTGGATTATATGGGAAATGGCAACCCACCAATGGCAGGGCTCAAACCCGGATCCTCAAACCAAAAACCGAGCCACCACTCCACTCCACTGGGCCACTGGGCCACTCCAACAGGCTGTAGGTTATGGGTTTTCTGGTGGGAAAGTCAGAGGTTAAGTCAAGTCAAGTAGGCTTTATTGTCACTTCAACCATATACAGTTCAGTACACAGTGAAACGAAACAATGTTCCTCCAGGACCAACATGTTACATACAACAGAAATTAACAGAAATTAACTAGCTAACTAAGAAATAAGCTGGTTAGCTGAGACAAGACAGATTGACACGACAACATAAATTAACAAAAAACTAAGTAGGAAACTTAGAGACCTAACTAGCTTGCTACCTGAGACAACCTAGGACCCAAGTTGTCACTGCTGGATCCTTGAGCATGGACCTTCACCATATCTGCTCCAGGGTTGCTGTATCCTGGTTAACCCTGTACTCTGACCCCAGCTTCTTAATTGGGGTACATGTGACAAATAATTAAATATCGCTTTTTATTTTAGTAATTTTAGTTGTTGTTTGGTTCTCATCCATGTCTTTTTTTAAACGCTAGACATGATTGATCTGTAATTGTTTACATTCAGGCATTTGGCAGACACACTTATCCAGAGCGACTAACATTTTTTATCTCATTATACATCCGAGTAGCTGAGGGTTAATAACCTTGCTCGAGGGCCCAATAGGGACAATTTGGTGGTTTTGGAATTTGACCCTGGGACCTTCCGGACCGTAGTCCAATGCCTTACCCACTGAGCTGTTCCTACCGCTGGAGCAGTCTGTGTTACTATCCTTGCTTCTGGATGTTTTATGGCAAAAATATTCGCTCCCCTGCCTTCACATGCATATGAACTTGGGTAAACATCCATTTCTTAATACATAGCGTTTAATATGATGTTGGCAACACACCCCTTGCAGCTACACTGAAACAGCTTCAACTTTCCTGGGAAGACTTTCCACAAGGTTTAGGAGTGCGCTTCTGCACATCTTTGACCATGTCTTTATGGAGCTTACTTCCGTCATGTGGGAACAGGAAGAGACCGTCCCCAATCTGGTCCCACAATGCCGGGAGCACGAAACTGTCCGCAATGTCTTGGTATGCTGAAGCATTAAGAGCCCGTTTGGCTGGAAGTAAAGGGCCGAGCCCAACTCCTGAGACGCAACCCAATACCAGCTCCAACATGAGTGTGCTTGACTCAATTAGAGCGGCGAGTGTGAGCCAGGCCTTCTCGTCCAACATCAGTGTCTGTGCAGAATGTGAAGAACGGTCAAATGTTCCCATCCATGAACACAGTATAGGTGCAAAGGGGGCGGGGCCAACATCAATAAACCTTATGGATTTTGTCTATATATATATATTGTCTATATATATATATATATATATATATATATATATATATATACTACACACACACACACACATATATGTGCATGTGTGTGTGCGTGCGCGTATGTTTTCTGACTATATATAAAAATATAGACGGACACATTTTTATGATTTAACTAGATTTGTAAATAATAATAATAATAATAATAATAAGAATTTAATATTTTTAATTATTGCAATATTAATATTTATTTATATTTATTTATTTATATTTATAATATTTAATAAATTATATACGATTGAGGAAAACTAATAATTATTTACAAATTTCCAGCAGTCATGTATAGAACGGTGTATCCCCCCTTTTATTTTAGACTAACTTAGCATCTTGTCGGCAGCACCAGCAGCTCCGGCAGGACTGCGCATGCGCACTGTGTCCGCTGCCTGGGCAACTGGGCATTAGTCGTGGGAGAATTTAGGTAAGAGACAAATTAAAACTCGGATAAAACTGCCGTAGCCGCGCGTTTCGCTTCTGACCGGGATGATGTACAGTTCCGCACGGCGCTGCACTTTTTCACTGCATTTGATCGACACGTATTTCGACTTTAACTTTGCTATAAAAGTGTAAAAGAAAAAAAGAAGAAGAAAAAAAGAAAAAAACCGCCCAGCAGCGCGCGAGGCAGGAAGAGCTTTCAGTGTGAATAAAACGCTACAATGTAACAAGATCAGAGTTAAACCGGAAACGCAAGGAAAACATCAGCGCAGATGATCAGCGAGTCGAACGCGTTTATCCTGAGTGTGTGTGTGTGTGTGTGTGTGCGCGTGTTCGGGTGTGTTCGTGTGATTATTATTATTATTTTTTATTTTTTTTTTACTCTTGATGGGGAAATAAGGGAAAAGCTTCTAACGCTCACTACTGCAGATTCGCCTTTATGACGCTGATCGTACAAGACGGAAACAAATCAATCAGTCAATAACAACAACAACAACAATAACAATAATGCGCGTGTTGATCTTGTGTCCACCTGATCGGAGTTGCGCCGAGACTTCTGTAATGCTGATGTAGAGCTTTCACTGTGAGAGAGAGAGAGAGAGAGAGTTACAGAATTAATTCCTGCTCCGCCATTTTGAGCTTTTTTTTTTCTTTCTTCTTCTTCTTTGCTTTAAAAATGTTTAATATATATATATTTCTCATATAAATAAATAAACGTAGATCTTCATAAGTGCAAAGGAAAAGCGAGCTATCCAGAACCTCAGCTTTTCATTATTGAGGAAGGGAAGTGTTTTATTATAACGACTGGGAAATTAATAGACAGGTCAAAAACTCATATCTGTATTATTATTATTATTATTATTGTTGTTGTTGTTATTATTATTATTATTATTATTATTATAAAACACTATTATTATTCAGTATTTATCAATGAGTGTCTTCAGAAATTACACCCTGTTTGTTTTTTAATTGATCTATTCAAGTCTCTAATCAGAGCTCCTATAGATGGTCCTGGATTGTACAGCTCTCATTATTAATAAGTGACTCCACACACACACACACACACACACACACACTTTTCTATTCGAGCCTGCTGAGATTCCCATATCCATAGATATCCAGCCATCTAGTCATAGACATATAATAACAATAATCACATGACTCAGGTGCTGTGCTCTTCTGGATCAGGCTTGATATCAGGCAGCAGTGCTAAATTCCACTCCTGTACAGTAGATCTGTAGAAACCTCAGGATATTGGTAAAAAAAAAAAAAAAAATGAAGGGTAAAAAAATAAGATTTTTCCATGTTTTGTTGTTATTTCTCGTTGCTTAAAGGATAAAAGAAGTTTGAAATTCGAAAGTGTAAGAAACAGCGACCTCTAGAGGTCGACACTAATAATAATGATAATAATAATAATAATAATAATAATAATATATATTTGACTGCAAATACATACATTTTTACAGTAGGTTTGTTTACAGTATGTATTTTATTGGTTGGTTGTTTGTATACTGTTTCCTTACAGTATATGTATACTTTTTGTTTACAGATTATATTTGTGTTTATATTTGTATACTGTGTGTTCACATTTTATGCTTACATGAGTTTACAGTTAACTGATTATGTTTACAAATGATATCTATGTTTACAGTTTAGTGTTTGATGTTTTTTGGTTAACAGTTTATGTTTATGCCTATACTGTTTACGTTTACAGTTTTGGGTTACAGTTTAGTGTTTATGTTTAGTGCAAGGTTTGTGTTTACAATTTACAGTTCATGTTAATGTATATTTTGCATTATGTTTATTTACAGTTCAGTTTGTTTACTTTTTGTTTGCAGTTTATGGCAACCGTCTATGTTAACAGTTTGTACGTGTTTACCGTGTTCACATTTTACGCTTGGTGTTTACGGTTTGTCTGCAGATTGATGTTTATGTGTACAATTATGTCTGTTTTCTGTTTAAATGTAGATGTTTGTTTATGGTTAACATGTTATGTTTGTTTTTTCATTACAGGTTTCTGTTTACGTTTCTGTTTAAAGTTCATGTTTTTGTTTACATTTTATGTACAAAGTTCATTGTTATGTTTACTTGTTTTAATGTGTCAAACGTTACTTTGTTTTAATGTTTACGTTTTGTTTATTGTTCATGTTTACAGGTTACGGTTTAATGCAGTTTATGCTTCATGTTTGTTTATGGTTTCAGCTCACAGTTTATTTCTACAACTTCACATTTATCTTTACAGTTTAGGTTCATTCTTACAGTTTCCACAGTTTATTACAGTATACGATTGTAGTTTACAGTAGGTGTTTGGGTCTGTTTCAGATCTCTGAGTGTTTCTCTGTCATGGACCGATCGAGCCCTGAGTTTGACATGGAGTTGAGCGACGGAGTGGGACCCCTCCCCGGCAGCCAGCTCAAGGTCTGTGCTCAGGACCCATGATGCAATGCTTCTTCTTCTGCTGCTGAATGTTCATAGATTGATAGGGAGTGATTTTTGATTTTCGTTTCCTCTTTCTTAGTTTCGTGTAAATGAATTCGGGGTGCTGGAGGTCATAACAGATGTGGGAGATGAGGACGGGGTCAAAAAGGCTCATGCTACCACCACATGGAGTGTCCCCACAGCACAAGAGGGCAAGTACTACAGAATGCAGCTATGAGAATGTGTGTGCATGTAAATATTCACTTTCTTCTCTCTTTTTTTTTTTTTTTGTCCACAGCTCTGTCGGTTAAAGTGCACTATGGTCATGAGCGTGTCTGCAGTAACAGGAAGGACACAGCTCCCCACTTCCTGCCTGAGGGGCGTCACAGCACCAACGGCGTCTTACACCTAGAGCAGCAGGCGTGAGTGACCAGCAGAGAGTTGCACTTGAGATACTTTTACCAAATGTTTTCAGGAAATCAAACAATCCTTCAATAAACATTCTTAGATCCTTCACCAAACCGTCACCCAGCATTCCCTGAACGGAACGTTGGCACTAGACATTCCGCAACAGCTGCAAATCTGTATAAACTATCGAAGAACCTCCATCAAACCTTTTGAGAGGTTCCACCAAAGGTTTTCCCAGGAATTGTCCTAACATGACCCAAAATCCAACACAGTAGTGAGCAAACATTCTCTTAACTGTGTCGCGTCCCAAACCACTCCACGAAACTTCAACTAACATTCATCAAAAATTTTAGTGCAACATTACATACATGTTTTATAATCTTTAAGCATGGTTATTCCTTACAGCATTCTCCGTGTATTTATGAAATCCTTCACAACAGTTTAAGACGGTGAGCCATCACTCACTTTTATTCCTCCTTCTCCTGCAGAGAGATCAAGTCCGTGAAAGAAGATTCCGGAACGAACAGCGAGGTTCCTCGGGTCAGAAGGAAGAGACCACACTCCGCCAAGAGGGTGGAGGAAGAGGTGGACGAAGTGACGGAGGCGGTGGAGGAGGAGGAAGTGGACCACGTTAGTGTTTCTTATTTAATCCTATGTTTACCTTATGGTAATTATGTTTTTTTTTTATGCAGATTAATTAGTTTGGAGGTTGGACTTGAGCCAAAACACCTCTGTAATGAGATTAACAGGTACTCTGGCAACACCCCTTTATTTAAAGTTGACAGGCATGGACGCCACACCTCATTTACTGAGATTGACAGGTACATAGGTCACACTCCCTTATCTAAAGCTGACAGGTATGGAGGCCACACCTTCATTATTGAGATTGACAGGTACATACTGTAGGCCACGCCTCTTTCTCTAATGCTGCCAGGTATGGGCCACACTTTCATTACTGTTACTGATGGGTAGATCGACCAGACCTCTTTATTTAAAGCGTATTATTTATTGAAATTGAAAGTTACATAGGCCACACCCCCTTATCTGAAGCTGACAGGTATGGAGGCCACACCTCCTTTATTAAGATTACCAGGTACATAGGCCACACCCCCTTATCTGATGCTGACAGGTATGTAGGCCACACCTCCTTTATTAAGATTACCAGGTACATAGGCCACACCCCCTTATCTGATGCTGCCAGGTATGGAGGCCACACCTCCTTTATTAAGATTACCAGGTACATAGGCCACACCCCCTTATCTGATGCTGACAGGTATGTAGGCCACACCTCCTTTATTAAGATTACCAGGTACATAGGCCACAGCACCTTATCTGAAGCTGACAGGTATGGAGGCCACACCTCCTTTATTAAGATTACCAGGTACATAGGCCACACCCCCTTATCTGATGCTGACAGGTATGAAGGCCACACCTCCTTTATTAAGATTACCAGGTACATAGGCCACACCCCCTTATCTGAAGCTGACAGGTATGGAGGCCACACCTCCTTTATTAAGATTACCAGGTACATAGGCCACACCCCCTTATCTGATGCTGCCAGGTATGGAGGCCACACCTCCTTTATTAAGATTACCAGGTACATAGGCCACACCCCCTTATCTGATGCTGACAGGTATGGAGGCCACACCTCCTTTATTAAGATTACCAGGTACATCGGCCACACCCCCTTATCTGATGCTGACAGGTATGTAGGCCACACCTCCTTTATTAAGATTACCAGGTACATCGGCCACACCCCCTTATCTGATGCTGACAGGTATGTAGGCCACACCTCCTTTATTAAGATTACCAGGTACATCGGCCACACCCCCTTATCTGATGCTGACAGGTATGTAGGCCACACCTCCTTTATTAAGATCTACCAGGTGCATCGGCCACAAATCCTTATCTGAACCTGACAGGTATGGAGGCCACACCTTTTTTACCATGACTGACAGGTACATAAGTCACGCCCCTATTCCCTGACAATGACAGATCCCGAGGTTGCCCATGCTTCACCGGGAGTAAAAGCTGTATAGGCCACTCCCCTTTTTTGGACCCTGTCTGGCATAAGACACACCCCTTACAGGGAGAGTAAAGTGTAAAGTGCAGCTATGAGTGCATGTAGCTTGAAGATCATAGTTTTGATTGTAGATGGTACTTCCCAACTATATATGGACGCGTTTTTAATGTAGGAAGAAGGAAGTTATTAATATCCATATGTGGTGATGTAGGAAGAGAAAGAGGGCCGGCGCCCGGCTCGGGGAGGTCCACGTGGTCGCAGGAAGCGCAGAGGAGACACAGCTCTGCTCAGACAGCGTAAGTCTTGAAGTTTTAACACTTTACCGTCACAGAAAACTGAATAAAATATGTTCGGTATCTCATCTGCTGTCTAATTCGTTATACAACATGTACATTTAACACAACAAATAATATACAGTATATACACAGGGTGGGCCATTTATATGGATACACCTTCATAAAACGGGAATGGTTGGTGATATTAACGTTCTGTTTGTGGCACATTAGTATATGTGAGGGGGCAAACTTTCACTTTGTCCTGCGGTGTTGCGATCAGTGTGTGAAGAGTGGGAGAAGAGGGTTGCATTGACAATCCATCACAATGGGCAGCACATTGAGCACATTTTATAAGTGGTCAGAAACTCATGAAAGAATAAAGTTACGTTAAAACCAAGCACATCATTGTTTCTCTTGTGAAATTCCCAATAAGTTTGATGTGTCACATGACCCTCTTCTTATTGAAAAAACAAAAGTTGGATCCAAGATGGCCGACTTCCAAATGGCCACCGTGGTCACCACTCATTATTAATGCTATAAGCCATGATTGAATAAATAATATGGTTTTAATCCGAGGTTTTTGATATCTCTGTGCTAGTGGTTTCATACGCAGGGAGGAGGAAATCGTGGTGCTGGGCTTCATATCTGGAGCAGGAGAAAGCCATCGCCACCCCGAGCAAACTCTTCAAAGAGGTGAGAGAGCAGGATTAGCGCTGACGCACGGCTAACGGAACGGACCAGGAATGCTTTTTAAGCTCCACTATTTGACAGATCTGCTCATCACTTTAACAGTTCATGTCTGAGACATGTCTGATAACCTTTGTTACTCACATTTGCAGAGGGTGCCAAAACCAGGGGCCGCCAGCTGTATATGTGTACAATGGATGTACAGTAGTTAGACAAGCGCATTATCTATTGCCGCCGCGACAAAACAACAGTGGCTAAAACAAATCAGTCGCATTTCAAAGTAATTCGTGAGATGACCGCCAGGTGGCGCATTTTCTGTCGTCTCGGTTTTAAAATATAATTAAGTCATAAAAAAGTCAAAACAATATGTTGTATCGAAGAATTTGTTTTAGTGTTTCTGTGTGCGCTTCACAAAGTCGGACAACATTCAACAAATGAGGAAACTTTCCATCTCTTCCATTTCAGCGATTAAATAAACGAATCTACAGAAGCTCAGTAGTCCGAGCACAACCCCTCTCTTCTCTGAATACGCTGGGTTCTCGGGGGTGGGGCTAAGAAACACGTATCTCGGTTTGTTAATCCACGCGTTCCACATGCCCACATGTCAAAATTTGAATTGAATTGAATGGAATTGAATTGATGTTGAGCCGTGCTCCTCCTCTTGAACTTCCTACGTAGTCTAATCAGCGCCCAGTTTTCCAGAGCGCACCGGCAGAAGTAGACTAATGATGATTAATGCGTCGGGAAAAACACCATCTTAGTAATTCATTGATAAATTAGAGATTTCTTTGGTTTCGGCTTTAGTGATGAAGGTGATCGTGTCATCTCGTCATCGCCGCCGCCGTGGATGCGCCTATAACTCACTTTTCACACGAATTACGTCATTTAAAATTAGACGTCGAAAATTGTTTTATAAGCAATTTATATAACAGCAGACATTTTGCTTTCTAGAAGTATATATTTTTCACATCTGTGAGGTGAGTATACACCGAGTTTCGGTTCATTTTCTGATGCGCTCACGTGTTTGCTTTCACTATTAAAAAAATAAAGGCTATGTAGCTTGTATAGTTTTATTCAGCTTTTTCTGAGTCGGTTTTCTGGCTACGCAAATGTTAGACATGATATAATCTAAAGACTAGATATACTGTAAAGGTCCTGTATCCGTTTACTTTGCTTAAATGCGATGCAAATAAGAAACGGCTATATGTATTACTATAATGTTAATACTGTGATTGTAAATTCATTTAATGTTTCACTTGTATTTCGTAAGGTTTTGCCAGCGGTGGTACAGAACAGCGCAACGGGGGTCATTATTTATTAAAGAAAATGATGATGATCAAAAACATCGTAACTGCATTTCATTCTCATAATAACGCAGAAACACAAGCGGGGCTGAATGACAACGACATCGGCTTGCGCAGTAGCACGTCCTGACAATGCTTTAGTTTTATAGTCATTTAGTTTCATTTATTTCGGGTAATAAATCTACTACAAATTTAAAGAACGCAACATTTAAGATGACCCGAAATCCTACACGCGTAGCCTTTCCAATTACACGTGATAAAATCTAAAGGCGCACTGTGTGTGTGTGTTAACATTTACTTTGCTCAAATGCGACACTAAGAAAATTTTATTCTACATTTGTAGTGTCATTTTAGTAGTGATATTAGGAATTCGTTTAAGTGTGTTCATGTTTGTGTGTTGCAGCACCAGTGCTTCCCTCAGAATAAAAACGGATTCAGAGTGGGTATGAGACTGGAGGGCATCGACCCCTTGCACCCCGCCATGTACTGCGTCCTGTCCGTCGCCGAGGTAACGCCCTGACGTCAGTACCGTGTATGTCAATAACCCAAGCCGCTGCATGGAACAGTAATTATACCCAGATAAACAGTCTGACGTTCTGCTGATCAATAAAGTCCTGTGGTATAAGAGGAATAAAGCACTCTGGGATATGTTTGTATCGCCAGCATTGTAGTAACTCCTCCCCCTTTTTGTTTAGATTAGCATAACAGAGTAGTTTTTTTTTTTTGCTAACTCGTTTACGTCATGTTGTGTTTTTTTTTTCCCCCCGCAGGTATCCGGCGACAGATTGCGTCTGCACTTCGACGATTACTCCGACTGCTACGATTTCTGGGTGAACTGCAGCTCTCCCGATATTCGCCCCGTGGGCTGGTGCGAGAAAACAGCGCACAAGCTGCATCCGCCCAAAGGTACGATCCAACGTGGAAACCAAATACAGCGACACAACGAATATACAGATAAACGCACAGCTACACACCGAGGCGTTCAGATTCACAGTGGAATAAACAGCAGGGTCGAGTTTTTATAGCCTGAAGTGTGTGTGTGTGTGTGTGTGTGTGTGTGTGTGTGTGCGTGTGTGTGTCGTCAGACAGAGGAGACACCGCAGTATGAAGCTGATCTTTTGCACTAAGCGAAACATGCTGTGTATGTAATGCCAGCCGTGTTCATCTTCTTCTGTTGTGGCATTGGAGAAAGACGCCTCTGTTTCGCCGCAGTTTCGGTGTGGTCATGTGACTACATGTGATTATTGTTGCTGCGTCTGATTGGTGAAACAGTCACGCGGTAGAACTACTCATAGAAGTAGATTTTTTTTTTTTTTTTTGTCAGAAAGGTACTCATGGAAATATAACTCGTTACTACCCACCTCTGAACATAACAGACGCCTTACTTGTATATGTTTAAAAAAATATAGTAAAATATAGTCTGTCCAATAATGAAATAAATTGTCTTAAACTTTAATGTTCAGAATTTAATTGAGATTTTACTTTTTGTTGTTGTTTTAAGGCCATGTTCAGGGAAATGTCTTGTCATTATGATCAAACACGGACGTGGGAACATATACTTTTAATCTAAAGATATATATATATTTTTTCATGATTCACCATAATATCAACTAATGTAAACATAATATAAACACTGTTAAGCACTAAAATCATGAAACAATTATTGATTATAATTAATGATGTGAAGTAAACATCAGTCATTGGTGTTACTGTTACACAAAAAGAGTTTTCCTTATTCTATATTTATAAGTGTCAGAAATTAAACATAAAGCCTAATTAAGTCTAATAATAATTCATTGATTTTGACATGATTGAAAACCATCTGGTCTTACACATGGAAGCCGTTTTGTAAATGGCTGATTTTAGATGATTAGATGATTTTTCTGCAAATTTTCATTGGCGCCACCGTCGTGTTACCAGGAAGAGAAGTAACACCAGTTATAAAATGTGTCAAATAACTACAAATGCATTAAACTCAGTAATAAACTTTTTGTGGATTCATGAAGTTTAAAAGTAAGTTGTGTACAGCATATTAAAAAAGCTGTAGACGTGAAAGAAGAAATACATTTCAGGAGATTTTTATCACCCAAATTCCACTTTTTCTGTAGATCGACTTATTATATATTTTGTATTATTATTATTATTATTACCAGCTGTTGGGAAATGACCTCGCGCCCACGACGCTAGTTAGTCTGGTGAAACGTTTCCTCTCCGCTGGTTGAGATCATATGACCAGAGGAGTAGTGGGGAAATGAGCTGTATGTGATTCACGCCTTTAAAATCACCAGCCTGCTATTAGGAACAAGCTAGCAACGTAGCATGTGCTAGCGTGCAGAAATAAGATCGTCCGATTAGTTAGCATAATGTTCTTTATTGCTTTTGAGGATCTTTGTGATCTTTAGTTACATTAGCTACCCAATTCAGTTGTGTAAATTTGTGTTTCTCTTCCATTTCCTGCGTAAACGTAATAGTAATGTGCTAATAGGAACATCCATGTGTTTAAAATAAAATACCGGTGCCCCCTGGTGGCAAAAAAATGGCAATGACAACACAATGGCGGGCGGGGAACTGCAGTCTAACACCCCTTTACTGTGAAGTTATTATTGTGAGTTTATTATTAAAAAGCCACTTTTACACTAAGAGGAGCTCCCCCTCCAGGTTGTGAGGGTAATTACAGCTCAGTTTGACTCTGTTTACAGGGATGAAGAGTGATGCGTTCAGCTGGAGTTCATATCTGAAGACGAACAAACTGCAGGCGGCTCCCAAGTCTCTGTTCCACAACCACAACACTGTGAGTGGATTAGCCTTCTCAGAAACGAGTCTCAATACCCTCAGGAATAGAGCAAGTGCGTGAATGTCATTGTAGATGAACCGAATCGATTTTGGAAGTGACGCCTAGAGGCACAGGGTCGCATCGAGATCAAGTGTCTAGAATAGCTTTTCCTAATAGCGTCCTGTATAGCACGTTTACTTCTTCCTTGTTAATGTGTGTGTGTGTGTGTGTGTGTGCGTGTGTGTGTGTGTGTGTCTGCGCGCGCATGCTCTGCAGACAGTCACGCCTTTAGGCTTCAGGGTTGGGATGAAGCTGGAGGCGGTGGATAAGAAGAACCCGTCTCTCGTCTGCGTCTCCACCGTCAGGGACATGGTGGACTGCCGTCTCCTGGTGCACTTCGACGGCTGGGACGAGAGCTACGACTACTGGTGACAGGAAACGTCTTTTACACTCACGTGATGATCTGTGTAACGCTTGGGCGGTAGAGTGTTGAGGTGTTGAGGAACACAGCGTAGGTCTGTGGAACTCTTCCATACGGGGAGGACACGCTGTAGCCTTAAAACGTGAGACCACTAGAGGGCAGTGATTCACTGATATGCTTTAGCTGTGTGAGGTTGCGTTCGGACTCTAGGTAGTGCCAGAGGATTGTCTTTCACTTTGTATCCCTCTCTTTCTCTCTATTCCTATCACACACGCACACACACACACACACACACACACACACTCTTAGTTGTACAATACACTACCCCCCCCCCCTTTTCTGTCCACCTTTTACTTTTACTCCTACATCTCCCAGTCTCTTCGCCTGTCTTGCTTTCCTGGCTCGTACATCCGTCAGTTTGTCCCTCGTTTTATTTATATACTTCTCTTCTTCTGTATTTCTCACCCTGTCACTTCCCTTTATTCCTCCTGTTTTTTTGTCCTCCACCTCTTTTTTTCTTTTTCTCCCTGTCTGCCCCCGTCTTATTCTCTTTTTTTTTTTCTTTCTTTTTACATCCCTCCCCTACTCGACCTTAGTTCTACATCCGTCCATCTGTCTACCCTTTTTGTCTCTCGCTCTCCCCCGTCTGTCTTTTGTATTGCAACATAAACTTTTCTGTCTTTGTGTAATATTGTATCCGTAGGTGTGACGTGACGAGTCCGTATATCCATCCAGTTGGCTGGTGTCAGGAGAACGGCAGGACCCTGACCACACCTCCAGGTAAGAGGAAAAACACAGGGATGGATTAATAAAGCAAGAAAGTAAAGAAAGCAAGAACAAAAAAAAACCATGGATGGACAAGAACAAAAGAGAATACAGTAAACAGACGATGATGATGATAATGACTTTATGATGATTGTTTATTGCTATGATTCTTCTTCTATGTTTGATGTTGTTCTGACGTTGAGCAGAGGTCTGGAGCATGCCCATCAAGCTTGATTAATTTATAAACATGTTCTCCTCCGTAACACATTCCCAGAAGTTTTGTTTTAAAAAAAAAAAAAAGATGAAGCGTTTATGTGCATCGTTTCTGATTCGGTCATGTGCGCCGCAGGTTACTCCGATGCGGAGAACTTCTCCTGGGAGAGGTACCTGGAGGAGACGAGCTCATTACCTGCTCCTGCCAGGGCCTTCAAAGCGGTGAGGGAGCAATCGTGTGTGTGTGTGTGTGTGGAAACGTCTGCACAGGTCTCCTACATACACACAGTTCGTGTCTTTGTCCACAGTGTTATGTCTTCATGTGTCCCTGCAGAAGCCTCAGCACAGTCTCCAGGTGAACATGAAACTGGAGGCGGTGGACGTGAGGAACCCGGTGATGGTCAGAGTGGCTACAGTGGTGGACCGAGACGAGCACAGAGTGAAGGTACTGTACGCAGTGACATCCACAGCGAGGTCGAAACCCCACCCACATGTGATTCACCCCCCCTGTTGCCTCTGCATTTTCTTAGACGTTTGCCCCGCCCCACTGCACTGTCTTTCAGCAAAAGTCAGCACTACTCAACTCTATCCAGGGAAATGCTACATGATCTGTGATCCCAGTCTGACCTCTGACCTTTAAATAACCTCCACTCTGTCTGCCCTCGTCAGATCCATTTCGACGGCTGGGCGGACGAGTACGATTTCTGGCTGGACGCAGACAGCCCGGATATCCATCCCGCGGGGTGGTGCACCAAAACTGGACACACCCTACAGCCGCCAGTCAGTGAGTGAGATAATCCAGAGGAACATACTCTCTGCGGTATCCATAGTAACGCAAGCAAGAAAGAGTATTGCGCAACGAGGAAAAAATGGGGGTCGATGAGATGGCTACCTGTATGTGTGTGTGTTGTTTCACGGTATGTAATGTTTGCTCTCTGTCGCCCCCTGTAGGTCTGGATGACACAAGTGAATCAGAGCAAGGTGGATGTCCTACACTTGGGTGCTGTGGAGTGGGACACGTCAAAGGAGCCCGCTACTCTGGACATCACAGGTGTGTGTGTGTGTGTGTGTGTGTGTGTGTGTGTGTGTGTGTGTGTGTGTGTGTGTGTGAGCGAGATCAGGTCAATCATCCATACATCCATCCACCATTTCTATCTATACATTCAAAAGAATGGAAAATCATAGATGTTTATCTAGTCACATCACCAATTTATTCGTCCTATGTTCTATGTTTATCCATCTATCCAGTCCATCCCTTTATCAACCCATTCCTTCTTTTCTGTCCATTCATTCATCCATTTTTCCAT
This sequence comes from Clarias magur, assembly GCA_013621035.1. NCBI lineage: Eukaryota > Metazoa > Chordata > Actinopteri > Siluriformes > Clariidae > Clarias > Clarias magur. The sequence continues at coordinate 433,123 of QNUK01000218.1, forward strand.
TTATCCATTTTTCTCCAAATTGCTTCGTCAATTCAGTTTGTTCTTCCTTCTTAATACCTATCCATCAAACCAAGAGGTCGTTTGTCCAAATATATCCTTACTTTCAAACACCCTTCCTTTTCTCCCTCCGTCAATTATCTATCTATTCCCGAATTCAAACATAATCAGGTCTTACTGTCGATTTCTTATGCTTATATTCTCTATCCTTCAATTCATTCATCCATCCAACCACTTATTCATCCCGTCCTATGAGAGTCAAGCTGAAGATGTCTTTATGTAGTTAACAGGAAGGCCAGAGAGAGAGAGAAAAAAAGAGAGAAAGATTGACAGACAGATACTTAAACAAGAAGCTAAGGGAGACAGATAAAAAGACAAAGAATGGAACTGGTGAACTCGTCCCTCGCTCCATCTTTGTCTTTTTCTGTCTGTCATCTTCCTTGTTTTCAAACACCCTCTATCAGAGATTGGCTTTGTGTCGGCTGGAAACAGGAGCGGGACCGCAGAAACCAGAGACGATTGTTTTTTTTTCGTGAGATAGGAAATAAAGAGTGTGAGTTCTGTTGTGAAATGTGTTCCATCTGTCCGTACCCCAATCTCTCCTTCTTCTGGAGAGACAGGTCTCGCTTCCCTGCCGGATCTTATTTGTATGCTAATACACTCGGCTGAGGAGATACCCTTCCATTTTTATAAATAATAAGGAAATAAAAATAGTCCCGTCTTTGATTTCAGGCACACAGGGATCCTAGAAGACAATCTTCCTCCAGGGTGTGGGTCCAGTCCCAGCTTTGGTTTGGAAACACCTAATGCGAACTTTAGTTCCCATCACAATTGGAGGATTAAAGCCTGAAATGAGTAAGGCATCAGGAAGATTTTAAAAGCACCTCACCTGGGATCTCTATCATTCCTTAGAGGAATGATGGTGTATTTATTTTAGCACTGACTTTTTGGTTTATATCATACGTTTTGCTTTATTTCTTAAATTCATTGCAGCATTCACCACTCGGTAAAAGCACTTTATCCCGGTCAGGGGTGTGGTGCGAGGTGAGATCATGCCCTGTGTACACACCCTGTACAGTCCATTTACACCTAAAGCCAATTTAGCTTCACCAGAATATTTACCAGCTTGTTCTTTGGAGATGGGAGAAAATGTAGAACCCAGAGGAAAATCCACACAGATACAGGAAGTATGTGTGAATGTTAGACACATTGAAAGCTAAATACTTTATTGATCCTGATCGAAATTGCAGAAGACAAAAGGTGAAGAACACAGGACCTGGAGTTAAGAGATGATGATATCTCATGAAATGTAATAACTTGTATACGAAGATCCAAATAGACAACAAAATGTTCCTAGATAGCTCTACATCCAGGTCATTGATGACCCTCGGGTTACCCATGAAATATCAGCCTTTGTACCTTTAGGTGTACCTCAAGGGTGAATTCTGGGCCCTCTGCAAAAGCTTAAACTTGCAATACTTCAACAGCTGACTGATATGTTGGAGCCGCTATCTAGCTCTAGAACTGCTCAAGGCCTTTCTCACCTTATTGCCCTGCTGAGTATCTATGCAGCAAAAGAGAACACATTGAGACAGATATATTGAGGTAGATGGATTTTCCTATGAGAGTTTTCTGTCCATCTGCTCTTAGATGAGCCTTCTTGGAGGTTTTAAAGGAATATGCAGATTTCACCAGAAGCACTCAGGCGTGAGTCTGGAATCATTGCTCAGTGATTCTCTGTGGCTTGTTGAAAGTCTGGTATTTACACTACAGGCTAAGTGAGAGCATTAATTCACAATGAAATCCTCAGTGTTTACTGATATAAAAATGAGTCAGACAACTAAGAGCTGAAGGTGAGCAGTTAGCTTTATTTACTGTATGTAGCTGCTCAGGGAATGACAACCGGGCAGAGTTGAGCAAAATTGGGTGGAGGTAAATATTGAGCTGGTGGAGGGGCTTTTGTTATAATGTATGAGGTCAAAATATGGGGGGGGAAATGATTGGCGTTTTTTTTTTTTTTTTTTTTTTTTTAATCCCTGGCTAATACAAAAACAACAGTAATTGTTTTCCCTCGTGTTTATTGTTTGTACATGTACACTCTAGGCCCATCTGAATGTCTAAACATGGCTAAAAAGTGAATTTTGGATAATCGGTCCACTTTAAATGAAATTTCCATCATTTGGGCAATGCTTACTTTTTAGTTTATCCACTGACGAAACAAGTCCAATGTTCGATAGCAAGTAACAGCAATCTGATGCAATCTGTGGAAACTATTATGTTTGAAATCTTTTCCAGAACCTTCTTACTTCTGAAGAACTCTGGCAATTATAGTGACTATAACTGTTGAAAGATCAAATAAATGGTGTGTGTGTGTGTGTGTTTCTTTCCAGTGCCATGGGATGTCCGTACTCTGAGATCAACATGAAGAGGGACTCAGTGTTGCCGGACCGGCTGAGTGGGGAGATGCCGGGTTCTGGAGTGGGCCGTCTACGACGGGCAGAACCAAGCCCTGATGCACAAGCACATATTCACAAGTGAGTATTTCACCATCTCTAGACTTCAACAAGTCGCTAATTAAAGCGTGAAAATCAGAAAATGAACTGATGCTTTTGTAATCTGATTATTTGTGGTAGTTATTGCAGGCTTTGCAGTATATTAATGCCTGTACACAATACCTTTCTTTCTTTTGCGTTATTGTGTCTCCACCAAGGGTGCTTTACACAGTTAAGGGTATTAGCTTATTATTCAGCAGGGCTCTGCATAAAACATCCTGGGACGAACTGCTTCTGGGTGCTATATTATTAAAAGAAAAGGCTTTATTTACAGGAGGTTTCATTTGTCTCTTGTATATAAATTCCCTCAACAGCCGGTTTCTCTTTTACACGAGAACCACTTTGGAATTTTTAACAACTTTCTAAGAGTCCAAAGAACCGCAGAGGAACCTTTTATCAAAGAGAGGAGAGCACAATAACCATCTGTTTCCATCACCCTTTATTACTTCTCTGTATTTGCAATGGTATTGTGCAGTTTCAGCTTGTTGAATGAAAACCCCGGTAGGATTAGGTTCTCAGATCAGCCTGGACGAGGGGGAGAAGACATTCGGTTATCTTTTATCTGAGTGAAAAATCTTTTGGAAAAACCACAACCCCAGTTGTTGGAACACGCTGATACGTACCTGGAACCCTGCCAGTGTCATTTTTATGTCAGCGTTGTGTAAAGTAAACATCTCTGAGTGTATAAAAAAATAAGTCCAAGATGTCCTTTTTTGGCACCACATTAGGGAACTGTGCTCACAGGCAATGAGAGCTGCCAATTTGCTGTTTGTCTGGCAAGTCTGCTCGTCAGCTTTCAACCTCTACAATATTATTTTCTTCCCTAATGCATAAGCAGTAGCACCTGCAGTGCTGGTGTGAAAAATAGCTGCCAGTGAAAGATGTTCTGTAAGCATCTCAGACAGATATGAAGGATCTCAGACACCACGCTTACTAAGGCTGACAGGTACACAGTTCACCTGGAGTGGCTCATTCCGCAGTTCGGACAGTGACACACTGGACACTCCTCCATTATTAGGACTGACAGATAAAGAGACCAGATTATACACCATGCTTTGTTGCTTAAAAGCAACATAAGCCACGCCTCCTTAAGTACACTTGTCAGGTACACAAACCTCACCCCCTTAAATCTAGTCTTGAGAGGGGCACAGGCCACAGCCTCTTCAAAAGTCCTCAAAGGGACACAGGCCGCATCTGCTTTAATATTCCTGAGAGGGACACAGGCCACACCTCCTTTAATAGACTCGAGAGGGACCCAGACCATGCCGCCTTTAATAGTTTTAAGAGGGATACCAGCCACACCCCCTTTTGTAATCTTGACAGATACCCAAGGGGCCAAACTTTCTTTAATATTCTTGACAGCTGCGTAACCTCTCGCAGCCGGAGGTCTAGAGAGAGATGATTGGTCGAGCTCTCTCAGTCGGAAGGGATGCTCCCACATTAATCACGGCTCTACAGCCAATCAGGGGCGTCTGTGAGCTCACGCAAGTGGAAGGAGCAGATAGCGCTGTCCTCCGAGTGTGTTAGCTGCCCCAACGGTGCGTGAGCGAGCAGTTCGAAGAGGAAACATGTGATAGTCTTCGGCCCTCCCGGCTGAGTGGTAGTACTAGCCTTAATGTGGGAGCCCCCTAGTGACGGGGAGGAATTGGACACGACTAAGTTAGAGAGAAAATCAGGGAACCCCCCCCAATAAAAAAAGAGGGGCATAGGCCACACCTTCTTTATTAGGACTAACAGGTAAAGAGACCAGACTATACACCATGCTTTGTTGCTTAAGGCGCATCCTTAAGTACACTTGCGAGGTACACAAACCTAGCCTTCTTAAATATAGTCTCATGAGGTGCACGGGCCACAGCTTCTTCAAAAGTCCTCAAGGGGACACAGGCCGCATCTACTTTAATATTCCTGAGAGGGACACAGGCCAGACCTCATATAGTTATCTGGCCAGGTTCACAGGCCACACCTCCTTTATTAGTATTAAGAGGGACCACACCTCACCTTAATAGTATTGAGAGGGACACCAGCAACAGCTCCTTTAGTAATCTTGACAGATACTCAAGCTAGACCTCCTTTAAATAGTCTTGAAAGGGACACATTGCCACACCTTACTCTTGACAGGTACCCAAGCCACACCTTCTTTTATAGTATTAAGAGGAACACAGACCACACCTCTGTTATTAATCTTGACAGACACCCAGGCCACAACGTCTTTAAAAGTCTTGACAAGTACAAGTGTCACAAGTGTCACGTCTTCATGAGACACAAGCTTGCACCTAAATGTCTTCTTGTATCTCAGTACCACACATTTCCGCCCTTGCCCCTGTGTGTGTCCATCCTTCTGCCGCTTCCTAATGATGGATGAACAGAAGGAGTCACAAGACGCACATTGATCTGTCACTTGCTTTCTTCGTTTTTCTCAGCAAACCTGTCTGTCACCCGGACAAGGCCAACACGGCAACCGTTGCCATGGAAACGCCACCTCTGAAGCCGGTCGGCACGGAGTCGAAACGAAGGTAAAGGCCAGCTTTAAGCTGTTTAATTAACATTCACACACATTGACATTCAACCATCTGTCACTTAATCTTTCCTGTCAAGAATATTTGAATCAGTGTTTAATACATTTCTGATTCAGGACCGGTCTTGATCTAATTGTGTATTATGTACATATGGACAAAGCCTTTTTCAATCTGTTATTGTGATGAAGTGTCCTGTGAATAAGCTATTACTATAGAAACAAATAATGTATTAGAGCACACATCTTAATATAAACCTGCACTACTGTCAAAGCTGCTGTTAGAGAAAACTCATCAATGCCTTCCTGGAGCTATGTTATATAATGCTGGATATTACTGCAAACAAGCACCCGCGACTCGGGTGTATCAGGTAGCCGTGGAACAGAGATTGGATTATAATATTGTCACCTCGGGCATCTCCAGAGCTCCTTATCGCAGATTGGTTTGTAATTCCAGTTGGCGTCCAGTAGACCTCTCAGAACTCTATGAATCACAGCTCGGTTCGTAATGCCTGCTGGTGTGTGTGTGTGTGTGTGTGTGTGACTCAGAGCTTTCCTGATAACGCATCATCGTATCTGGCTGACGGGGTGATTGGGAGGATTCACAGTCTGACAGTGGGGGAGGAATAACAGACCGAGCACGATTGGTGCAGTTACTCACTTCGATTTGTTTCAGCACAATAAGAAGTTATTTTTATTTCATTCCACTATGTGTTTGGTGAAACATCTGATCAGATGGAGGTTGTTTCTTTCTGCTTTTTTGACCATATGTAATCGCATTCTCATCAGCGTAGCATACTCTAAATGCTTTTGAAGGAAGTTTACGCAAGGTCGACATAACCAGAGACATGAACGTTCCTTCCTCGAGAGGTTCAAAGACAAGTGTCAGTCAAATAAAAGGTGTAATTCCAGCTTAGACGTGGAAGGTAACTGAGTATGTTAACTTCATTACCGTGCTTATTTACGTAAGATATTTTAGGTAGCCATACTGAACTAAAAGTAGTTTTATTAGAAGATACTTTTTACTTGTACCCCACTACATTCTACAGCATGCATCTGTACTTTTACCTTATTACATTTCTGCGTGGTGTTGCGGTACCTAACCACATTGGTGTTGAGTATTTGAAGTTGGAATTTTCTCACCATCTGACTGTTATGCTGACTAGTATATAAATATTACTTGAGGATTATTGGCCCATGGGAATGTTTACTTCTACTCAAATATATACTCATACTGGTCAGCTAGCTGCAGCATTGTGGCTTAGTGGTTAGCATTGCCGCCTTGCACCTCTAGGGTCCAGGTACGATTCCGACCTTTGGTCTGTGTTCATAGAGGTAGCATGTTCTCCCCGTGCTTGGTGGCTTTCCTCCAGGTACTCGGGTTTTCTCCCACAGTCCAAAGACATGCAGATTAGACTAATCGGCGTCCCAGATTGTTTACAGTGTGTATGCCCTGTGATGGACTGGCGCCCTCGTCCAGGGTGTACCCCGCCATGTGCTCTAAGGCCACCATGACCCTGTATACAAGATGAAGCCGTATAGACGATGAGTGAGAAAATTGTCAGCTAGCCCACGTGTTTGTGTCACTGCTATGGAAATGGTGCATCCATGAATGTTTTGATCTTCCAGTAATGCTGACCCTTTTTTATTATTTGAAATATTGTTTTGTAGAGATCATATTCATCTCACACATTCACAAGAACTATATCTTCTATAGTTTGCGTACAAAGCTAAAGCTGTGGGCAAAAAGTGAGGGCAAAGCAGAACAGGCAGAAAAGTTCCTCTAAATCCTGCATCCACACACCTCCTCCTCCGAGCGGTCATTTAACCCAAAGCACGAACTCCTCACCGATACCATCTCATTTCTATTTCAGATGAAACACTCTGTCCTGTGGTGGATTAGCTCCTCTTTTTCGCAAGTCTCAGAGGGGACACTTTGTGCCTCGCCTTTATTCCACAGTCTTCATGTTCTCCTCCTAAAACAGCCATAGACGCTTGGAGAATATTTACTTTCGGCTGAGGATTAGCGTCCGTCACGGCGCTGGCGTTTTACTGCATGGCGGAATATAAAGGAATGTATAAAACCCCACATGGGAATTGTTTTAAAGAGGAAAAACCGAAGCTTTAACATCAATCACAGCTGGAAAGAACAGATGTGCAGCATGCACTGTAGCTGTTAGAGGAATGAGTGCAACCTTTTAATCAGAGCGAATACAAATTTTTCTTGTTCATTGCTGTTTGGAAGACGCGCACAATGAGGGCATCTTATTATTGTCTTTTCTGTTTACTACTCAATATTTGTAATAGGAAATCAGCAAAGTGATATTTAAAATGAATACAATAACTGTGTCCTGTGTCAGGGTCGGGAGGCCGTGCAAGGTGAAAAAAGTAGAAAAGAAGCCACAGGAAGAGGAAGCGGAGAGCGAGGAGTCGTCTGTTGCGGAGGCAAAAGGTAACAAAAAGGCAACGGATTTCTACCTATTATTATCAATGGTGATGATGATGATGATGATGACGATGAGAGTGTTAATATCACTGTTTCTTTCTTAACACTGGAGACTCCTTCCGTAAAATGGTAAATATCTACTTATGGAAAACATATCAACAATCACACACTTCTATTTATAAAATCTGCTTTAGAATTTAGGAGTGTGACGCTAGGTTTAACACTCGCCAGGTTTAAGACACATCCAGCTGCTTGCGCGATGGTGGCTAAACACGCTAGGAAGAGAGCACTAGATTTTTTTTTTTTTTTACATTGGATAGCACGTCATACAGATCGGCAGGGAAAACCAGAAGCATGCAAAAACAATCTCTTTGTTTGAACTATCATGCTTTTATGTTCTAACAGGAACGCCGTGCCGTATTTCTTTTTATGTCCTGTCCTCTGTGTCTTCATGGATGTGTTTCTCCTCGTCCTCTGAGGTTAAGACTCGAGCCTTGTAATGAGACTGAGGATCACATTCAAACCTCCACGCTGCAGCTCATTAAAACCCAGCAGCGGAAGCGCCTCGAAAGCGTGCTAAACCCCCGACTATAACTTTCCCTCCGTTGCCCTGCACAATCTGGTTGAACAAGTGGAGAGTACAGTAGGCTAAAACATTCAGTCTCCTGGAACAAGCAAAGCCTACTAACGAGACATTAAACCGACGGAGTGGGAAAGTCTTGCGTTTTTATATTAAAGTCCAAGAGTGGAGAGTGGTGAAATTGCGTATGGTGTTAGTGAATGTGTTGTGGATGATTTATTATAAATTATTAAGTTATTATTGCTAAGAATAAATTATGTAATGAGAACAATAATTGGTCGTGAGCCTAGTGCTTCTTTACATATCGCCAACACTTCTCCAAACGATGACTGATCTGGTGGGCAGCGTTCTTTTTGGCTCTTGTGGAAAAGTTCCACCTCGGTAATCACCGCGTCATCGTCAAACACCTTCGAAGTGCCTGGAAGGAAGAAGTCACTGGGTGAAAAATTGGGGGAGTACCGCCTTCGTTAATAAGTTTGCACCTTTCAGATGTTTTCCTGCACATCACTGTACTAAATATCAATATCAGCCTTTACTCACCAATCGTTCACCACTAATGTTATTACAAGTCCCGGGTTTGACTTGAACACATGTTGTGTTGTTTTCGGGATCTCGCTCATGCAATAAATATATCAGTCTTTAATCTAGAGATGCATGTGGATAGAATTGACTTCATATGCACTGTACAAGTCTCTCTCTCTCTCTCTCTCTCTCTCTCTCTCTCTCTCTCCCCTCTGATCGATCACACAGCAGTGACTCTAAAGAACCCCAGACTGAATCAAAGGCATAAAAAGACGAGTGCTCTCCAAAACCAGTACCCTTAGATTTATTAAACGTCATTCACCCTTTTAACACACACACACACACACACACACACCCTGCATTCCTTCGCTCTGCAGTGTGTGTTGGTGCACACATGCATGTTATGACTGACTGTTTGAAGTGTCAGTATTATCAGTGTAAAGCAAGCGTAGACTGTGTTTAAGGGGAAAAATCTGCATGTCACAGCTTTATATAATTCAAAAACCTTATTGTTTCTATAGCAACAGCTCACTGACAGGATCACTGATGGAGTTTCCTGGGACGATTTGATCATTTAACATTTGTTGAAGGAGTCGTTTTTTTTTGTTTGTTTGTTTGTTTGTTTTTGTGTGTGTGTGTGTGTGTGTGTGTGTACTTTAAATACAGAATAAAGACGAGGAAAAAATGTTAAGGTTCGGTGCCGACCAAGAGCCTGTAACACAGAGAGCTTTTCATTCTCGGCTCCCTGTTCGAACTGAGTGCGCCGTCACTGAAGTCAGGCTAATAAACCACTTCATTTTGTGAACAGCAGAGCACAGCGAGAGTGAGACGACAAAATTGCTTTCATAAATCCAGCCACAGAGATCGACAGCTTTGGCACTCAGACTCGTGATGCGACGCGAAACCCTGTAAAGCAGCTCGAAATCAGGTCTTGATGTTTTTGAGAGGTTGTGTGTGTGTGTGTGTGTGTGTGTATGTGTGTATGTGTGTGTGTGTGTGTGTGTGTGTGTGTGTGTGTGTGTGTGTGTGTGAGTGAGTGTATGTGCATCAGATGACTTTGCTACACATCTACATACCTTCCCGTGATATCACCAAAACACCTTCTCTGCTAAAGGAACACGAGCCTCAATGTTCTCATTAGCACATATTTCGAAACACTGAATTAATTAGCGAGTCTGCAAGACGGAGTGAGAATCCCACGGTGAGAAAAAAAATCGGTATTTTAAAAATCTTGACTGGAAGACGTACAGACTGTGGTAATGAGCCGCGATGAGCAGGACTGTCAGCTCGTCCTCGGTGGACAGGGTCAGCGCTGCTGTCTCTAATTAAAGACATGATGATGAGTGGAAGATTTTAATGAAATGCAGAGACCTGACCAACCTTAAGCTTCGAGTTCTCTGTGGGATCTCATTTCAATTACGTGCCTGCTTGGATTTAGAAGATTTACTGAAAGATGAATGCATTTATGCATTGCATTTACGTTGTAGAAAGCACCTCCACTGTCAAAGCACCATGTATTGAAGCACAGATCTCATGTCTGAACCTAAACTATGACCAATGAATAATTAATTTGTGTATTAATAATTTGCAATATAAATATATTGAGCTTGTAAGTTCAAAACTTTGGTTGCTAAGCAACATACTGTAAAGCACGAGGATGAGTTTGTTCCATGGACAAGACTACAATTCCTGGGTAAATGTTTATGTTTATCTATATTGGAGGATTTTGCAGCTTCAAATTTGACTCGACCAATCAGATTTCATAACTGAAACGAACCGATTGGTAATTAAATATTAATTTGCCTTCGCTCTAATTTACATTCCTGTCTCTCTCTCTCTTTCTCTCTCTCTCTCTCTCTCTCTCTTGTGTTTAGAGCTGACTCTGCAGCAGGCCCTTCATCAGTCTGTATTTATGCCATGCTCCATCCCATCTCCCAGCATGCCTCACTGCTGGGACCAACACAGTAAACTGCTTCCATCAGTAGCAGGCATCACGGCCAGTAAAGTGGCCACCTGGAGCATAGAGCAGGTCAGATGGGAACTTTGGGTACTACCTTACCTTACATGTCATACTTAATTATCTCAGCATTCTAGTACTGTAGAAATCTGGGGAAATGGCTCTAGTAGGTTTTAGTACTAAAGTCTTTGGTTTCAGAGACAGAGCTTCATGTAGAAATATATGAACTGGAGACTATTGGAAAGTAAATTGGAAGGTTATTTGTTTGACTATTGCACAAAACTCTCTCTTGGAGAGAAATTCTTGTAGAACCTCTTTGGAAAACCTGTAAATACCCAGAGGAGCCTTGAGGAGCTCAGGTGGAAGTCTCTTTTCAACTGATTTAGGAAGCCAAGAACTTTAAACTGTTCCAGTAATCTTTGGAGGATTACGTGTGGAACTTTACAGCAGAGGTTTTTCCTTTAATACTGAAAGGCATTAAAGGTAGCTTTTAGGAAGCTAAGACAAATATTCTTTTAATAATATATATTATAAAAAGTAATAGGCTATTTGGTAAAACACTGCACAAATGGTGTTCTCTTTTAGCGAATTTCCTACCAAAACCTTTTTAGTCACAATAAGATTTTAAACTACCTAAAGGGCTTCTGGACTTCCTTTGAAGGATTGTATGTGGAACTTTCCAACAGAGGACTTTCCTTACAAAAAGATTTCCAGGAGAACCCCTTTGGGAAACTAAGAAAGTTTCCTCACTGCAGAAAAAGAGAGCGATATAGCTTAGTAAGTATCTAAAATATCTAGAATTTAGTTCCATCTATCTAAAGTTTCTTAAAATAAGATTATAGCAAACCAAATAGAAGGTTTCTAACCTCAGGTATGATCAAAGTTTTTAAACAAAAAATGTCTCGTTCTGGTGGCAGATAATTTTGCTATTTTTTTTGGAATTTCTTTTCTGAGAGAAGTAAGGGTTTTGCTTACAATTTTAGTAACATTTGACTAGTAATAAGCTTAATAATCTTAGATTTGGTTTGTTTTTTTACGTAATTATAGATAAGATTGCTTATATGCAAAAATGTTTCTTTCTTCTTTTAGGTGGAACTTTGTAATAGAGGGCTTATCTTTCATATAGGCTTTTACGCACTGCTGCTTTAGGAAGCCAAGAACCTTTAACTGTTCAAAGAACTTTTGAAGGAAGTTCCTGATAGATGTTGCCATCTCATTGTTTGACAGATGGTACCAGTGTTTGACTGATGGTACCAGTGTTTGACTGACGGTACCATGGATTGACAGATGGTACCAGTTTATGACTAACGGTCCTAGGGATTGACAGATGACTGACGGGTTTGACTGACGGTCCCAGGGTTTGACAGATGGTACCAGTGTTTGACTGATGGTACCAGTGTTTGACTGATGGTACCAGTGTTTTACCGACAATACCAGTGTTTGACTGATGGTCCCAGGGTTTGAATGATGGTACCAATGTTTGACAGACTTTACTAATGTTTGACTGACAGTCCCAGTGTTTGACTGACGGTACCAGTGTTTGACAGACTGTACTAATGTTTGACTGACGGTACCAGTGTTTGACTGATGGTACCAGTGTTTGACTGACGGTACCATGGATTGACAGATGGTACAAGTGTTTGACAGATGGTACCAGTTTATGACTGATGGTCTCAGAGATTGACAGATGACTGATGGGTTTGACTGACGGTACCAGTGTTTGACTGACGGTCCCAGTGTTTGACTGATGGTACCAGTGTTTGACTGATGGTACCAGTGTTTGACCGACAATACCAGTGTTTGACTGACGGTCCCAGGGTTTGAATGATGGTACCAATGTTTGACAGACTTTACTAATGTTTGACTGACAGTCCCAGTGTTTGACTGATGGTACCAGTGTTTGACAGACTGTACTAATGTTTGACTGACGGTACCAGTGTTTGACTGATGGTACCAGTGTTTGACTGACGGTACCATGGATTGACAGATGGTACAAGTGTTTGACAGATGGTACCAGTTTATGACTGATGGTCTCAGAGATTGACAGATGACTGATGGGTTTGACTGACGGTCCCAGTGTTTGACTGACGGTCCCAGTGTTTGACTGATGGTACCAGTGTTTGACTGATGGTACCAGTGTTTGACCGACAATACCAGTGTTTGACTGACGGTCCCAGGGTTTGAATGATGGTACCAATGTTTGACAGACTTTACTAATGTTTGACTGACAGTCCCAGTGTTTGACTGACGGTACCAGTGTTTGACTGACGGTACCAGTGTTTGACTGACGGTCCCAGTGTTTGACTGATGGTACCAGTGTTTGACTGATGGTACCAGTGTTTGATCGACAATACCAGTGTTTGACTGATGGTACCAGGTTTTGAATGATGGTACCAATGTTTGACAGACTTTACTAATGTTTGACTGACAGTCCCAGTGTTTGACTGACGGTACCAGTGTTTGACAGACTGTACTAATGTTTGACTGACAGTCCCAGTGTTTGACTGATGGTACCAGGGTTTGAATGATGGTACCAATGTTTGACAGACTTTACTAATGTTTGACTGACAGTCCCAGTGTTTGACTGACGGTACCAGTGTTTGACAGACTGTACTAATGTTTGACTGACAGTCCCAGTGTTTGACTGATGGTACCAGGGTTTGAATGATGGTACCAATGTTTGACAGACTTTACTAATGTTTGACTGACAGTCCCAGTGTTTGACTGACAGTCCCAGTGTTTGACTGACGGTACCAGTGTTTGACAGACTGTACTAATGTTTGACTGACAGTCCCAGTGTTTGACTGATAGTACTAGTTAGTAAGGTAGTCAACCAGTGTAAGGATACATCTAATGATGGAAACTTAAAACACTTATGTAAGTAGCTCTGTATAAGAGCATATGCCAAATGCAGTAAATGTGTATGTAAAGTAAATGTGTATATGGCCTTCTCTATTATTGAGCGTTTTAAGTACCACACCTTCAGTTAACCCGGAAACTGTCCATGATTCTGAAAAGAAGATTGAGCTGATATTGTCCAAGCTTTCTCATTTACAGTTGCTTGTGGTTTTCTTGAACTGGTGCTGGTTGTTTTGATTACAATGACCCTAATCCAAACCCTTAATAACCCAACATATGTCCATAAACGTCATCATTCCTTGCCAGACTCTGTAGTGTTCATATCAGTGTCTGCACAGCTTTTGATTAAAAAAAGAGAGCGCATTATTTTTTTAGTTTGACTCCAACTGGACGTTCTGTCAATAATCACCTGCAGTCTCTTGTGACTTTTTTTTTGTCACTCCACAGGTGACTGAGTTTATTCAGGGACTCCCGGGATGTAAGGAGCAAGTACACACATTCAGGGAGGAGGTAATGATTTGCACTTCACCCAGAACCACAATTATACTGTGCTTGAAGCAGCATGACCTCCACTTCAATCTGAAATCCTTGAAAAAATAACAGTCTGCCTTAATCCTTGAGCTGGATTAGTGCTGAAAAACCTCTTACATCTGTGTTATTATTTATGAATCTGTAAAGATTGGCAAAAATATTATAGTGTTTTGGCAAGTAGACATGTTTCTCAATCAAGTTTGCTGCTCATCTGAGAGTAAGCTGTAATACACAGCTTGATTAACTTAGAAAGACCATAAACGTTCTATGTACAGGGGGCGTTCAAGTCAAACTGGGACATTTGATTGTGCAAAATAACCGAACACAGTTCTGAGAGTACTTCCTTTATGTCTCTATATAATCCTCTGTTACACTAATGCACTTATTCCCGTGTTTCACTAGTGCTTGGACACCATCATGGTGGAAGGTTTTCTCAGTATGCACAGAATTTAGCAGTGTTCGGTTTGGCTCAATTCATTTGTAACGCTTCCCATGCCAAGGCAAATTTCTTTCAAAATTTCAATTCTTTAATCAAATATTCTTACGGCTGGGTGTCCATGTGCTGAGGTACTGCTGTAGTTGGATACCAGCGTTGTTGAGTTTTACCAGTCTCTGGGTTCCTCACTGTGTATGATCTATTATGAGGCTCAACTTTTTGTTTTCTGAAGTTTGTTTGAGTGTTTTGTTTCTGAGTTTGAAGTTCAGATCATGGTGTTTAATGAAACACCCATTTCCAGAAAGTTTCAGGAGGAGCTTGAGATGCTTCTGTTGTATTTAATAAATAAATTGTGTTTCTCTTGCAAGAGACATCTGAAGCCTTGCAGATGATCAGCGAAATACTTTTGTAATCAAATGAATTTGGACACACCAAGACATGACCGATTACCCTGAATCCTCCAACTCGTGAATATCTTGTTTCCTTTTAGCAAATTGACGGTGAGGCGTTCCTGCTGCTCACCCAGAGCGACCTGGTGAAGATCCTGAGCATAAAACTTGGCCCGGCTCTCAAGATCTTCAACTCCATCCTGATGTTCAAGACTGCCGAAAAGTCCGCCTCCAATGAGCTCTGACCTCTGCTGACCTCAATGGTGTGTTTGTTTGTGACTTTTGAACAGTGACATGGTGGGAATCTGTGTTAGAAAGTGGAATGGCAAACTGTGATTATGAGTTGAGAATGTAACATCGTGAGTGATGTGAGCATAATTTAAAAACTCGAACAAATCTAATGGTGAGCATAATGAAGATGATGATGATGATGATGATGATGATGATTGTTATGATGACGCACTACAAAGCACACCAGCGTTTTTTCCCCTGGTGTGGGTTTTATGTAATGGAAGCCAGATGCACTGAAAAACTGCACAAAATCATTGCTTTGTTGTGTGTGTGTGTGTGTGTGTGTGTGTGTGTGTGTGTGTGTGTGTGTGTGTTCTTCAAGTAGACAGAAGTAGCTCTCGCAAACTATGGAGACCATTTCCAGATTTCTTTCAGTCGCTTTGCTGGAGCTGCACTCCTTTTGATTTTTCTGCACATCATGTTTTTAATTACACAGTTATCAGGACGTTTTCAGGAATGTTCAGTCAGTTCATGTTGTAATGTTTCTAAGCATAATGTTCATGCTAGGGTAAAAAAAAAAAAAAGAAAAAAAAACGGTGAACTTCACAGTACTATGTGAATGTCGATGTTAACGTTCAACGATGGAAAGCATTTCTTCGATGAAGAAAAGCAAAGGGTTTAAAAAGAAACATTCTGTAGAGAAATAAAAAACAGGAAGAAGACTAAATGCACTCTGAAGTTTATAGAATCTTGAGAAATGTATACGAGAAATGATATAGATATAGGGGAAGGGATACTACCTCAAAACGTAGCGTCCTTCTTTAGTTTTGCACTCGAGCGTTGAGCTTTGTCTCATTCTGCTTATAACGATAGCATAGCGTTTAGTCCAGTGTAGTACTGCACATCTGGCTCTTTAATATGATTTGTAAGGTTTCTTAAAGTAGCTAAATTATTCATTTAAAAGTATGACATTTTTAATACATTTTCAAACTTTTGCAAACATCCAAGCCAACTATGAACAAAGCGACGCAGATTGATGTGAAGACTGGCTGGCTTACGCTTTCTCTATGAACATCCTGTAACAGCACACTTTATTTCCCTTATTCCACATCAAAGGTCGTATGAAGTTTTTTTATCCATTCATGGTCGCGGAACGTCACTTAACTTTACAGCCCCGAACGCCTCCTTCTCTTTTTTTTTTCTTTTCTTTTTTTTTCCTTCTGTCTCGATTAAAAATAAACAAAGCCTTCTGTCCTGAAGACATGTCGGCAAACCTCCAGCATGGCAATAATTACGGTGATGAACAGAGAGAGGAAGAGCAAGAGGACAGAGATGGATATTTTTTCCCGCACTTTATCTCCTCTCATCTGTCCCTGCAGCCCAAACACACTTCAAATGAGTCATGCATTCGGTGTCGCTTTCTATCTGAAAACCTCATTTGATGTATGTGTGTGTGTGTGTGTATGTGTGTGTGAAGTGGGTGTGGGTGTGTGGGCAGTGTAATTCCAATATTGTCCTCTCCTGGTTAAATCTAGTCTTTAAACCATGATCCTAAAGGAAGCGCCGGATTCCATATTCAGAGATTTGGAGATGAACGTCTAGCCGAGTGTCACCTGGTATTATGATGAATATTACCATAAATAATGCAGCTGGTAGAAATAAGGCTTGAACAGAGAGACTCGATTGGAATGGCAGAAGCTTTGTTCTTTTCTGTTTTCCTTTTCTGGCCGCCACGCTCGTGTGTGGAGTGTGTATCGTGGCCGTCTCTGTTCTCCAACCCAGACTGGCCAGAAACATTATTAAAGATAAGTTCTATTTGACTCGCCCCCGAGACGTGTGCTATTTTTAAATGCCGCTTTATTTTCTTTCTTTTTTTTTCAGAGCAGTGTAGGCTGCGATTCTTCTTTCTGTTCTCGATCATTGTTTACTTACTGTATTTATTTGGTGCGAGGTGTTTTCTCCAAGTTTTGCACAAATGCTGCAACAAATGTTCAGCGTCTGAGCGTTCAGGTAGAAAAAAATATATATATATATCTGCAGTTTCTTATTCAGTTCAGGCAGATTATTCAGCCAGTGCTGTGAATCATTCAGTGACTTACACTGGAGCGTGTGTAGTTACAGGAGACAGGGCCCGTCTCCTGGGATCTGCAGGGCTCCTCCAGCAAGGCTTCACTCCGTGTAGGTCGTGTGTGTGTGTGTGTGCGCGTAGTGTAGAAATGAGATCATCGCGGCGGATGACTGAGGCAGAAGCCACTCTGCACAGCTAAAGGTGAACACATGCGCTGACTGAAAGGTCATGGATAGCGCACTCTGTGAATCCGTGAAACAGGTTGAAACAAAGAAAGGCATCGGACACGACAGCCAAAGGTAGACTGTGGATTCAATGTGATTTAGACTTTTGCCGATTTGATCAGATTGTGATTATTGTGTACTAAAAGTGCTTGTAGTTTAAAACTACTGAACTGATCTAATAAACGCTGAAGCGCCGAGCGCCTTGTGGTGTTGATTGTTAAAAATGTCATCCAGTACGAAGCAATAATCGGTTGTTTTTCCCAGCAGGTTTTCTGCTCCACACTCCAGTCCAGTAGGAGGCAGCATCGCACCAACCACTCATAAACTCGAAAGAAGAAGAAGAAGTAATAATCCCCCCCCCCCGCAAAACGAGCATATTTTATTATAAAGTTCTTTGTGGAACATTTACGCGGTTTTTATTTTCTGCATTTGAAAAGTCTTTTCATTGATTTCTCCTCCTCAGCTACGATGAGCGTTCAAGTCAAAACAACAGAACAGAGTTCTGAGAGTAAAAACTCCCTTCATTTCTCTATATAATCCCCTGCTACACTAATGCACTTCTCCCAGTGTTCCACTAGTGCTTGGACACCATCAAGGTAGAACGTTTTCTTATGACCGGACCGAGACGTGAAGCATAAGTTCTCCCAGGAACTCCTTGTTGAAACGGCTTGGAGTGAGCTCAGGACTGTATAGGGGATGTGGCAATATCTTCCAGCCGAGTTCCTATCACGTGCAAGTGCCTTTTTACGCCTTCGAAATCAATTGAGCATCTTAGGCTCCACACCCTAATGGTCCAATGATGATGATGATGATGATGATGATGATGATGTAGAGGTTTTCCAACCAAGCCTGTGTGTTTCAACAACCTTTTCTCACCCGGATCATCAAAGAGCCTTGTTTCCTGTTCCTACACTAATGTGTGCAGAATAATAAAGTGAATTTCATGTCGGAGTTTAATGATTGGCCTCCCTGTGGTAAAACACAATGCGCCGCTCGAGTTAAATCCTCTCCGCTCTACATGACTGAACTGTTTTGGCACGGGTTAAAGACTTGGTTTTTGCGAACCGTGACGGTTCAAGTAGCTTTATAGTGAAGAGCAGTGCGCTAAATCCTCGTCGTTTGCTAAAAGGAACCTAATGGTGCAGCTAAATCCTGCCGGTTCCAGCTTTTTCTAAACCCCTTTGGAGTTATTACCCAGCATGTCGGAGCATGACTCATGATTCGCTTCAGAGGAAGCGACTCATGATTCGCTTCTGGAAGCCCCGAGTGCAGAGACATTACAGACACTCATGTCCAGGATGAAGACGGTGAAATGATCCCATCTAACCCCAAAGTACCATTCAATATCTATCCAGCCCTTCCCAAACGTCTGAAAATGCCCATGCAACTCTCATCACAACGCTGGCAAACAAACTAATTTGTTTACAATGATCTGAATCCTATGGCTGTGTTTTATTAGTTCTGATTAAATTATTGTAAATACACTTAAAATACATTTTAAAAATGCGATCATACAAAACATCATTTAAACTTTGATTGTTCCAAAAAAAACAAACATTTTATTTGTCTACTTATTGTAAATTATTATATAAAACAATTATCTACATCTAGGCATCTGGCAGACGCCCTTATCCAGAGCGACTTACTTTTTTTTTTTTATCTCATCATACATCTGAGCAGTTGGGGTTAAGGGCCTTGCTCAAGGGCCCAACAGTGGTAACTTGGTGGTGGTGGGACTTGAACCTGGGACCTTCCGAACCGTAGTCCAATGCCTTAACCACTGAGCGACCCCTGACCCCATTATTTATATATAAATAATTATTATTGTAAACATTTTTGTACTCTGTTGATTTTCGTCATATTACAGGTCAAATTTTGAGCGATTTTTAAGACGGAATATTTAACAAGATTTACTTGCATGATGAAAGCATCAGAAATGCTTAACGTTTTTCTTCTAAAAATAAAGAAAGGTCAAAGTGAAGCTTTGAAAGTCTCCTTCCAGAAAACCTCTTTATATCAGCGATGACGTCTTTACACTCCAGTTAGGGTCCAGGCTTCTTGCTTCCATTGAGCTCCTAACGACGGAACTTGATGACTTCATCGCGGCCCTGCTTTAGCCGCGGAGACTTCAGGCGTGCATCTCTACGCTAAGTCGATTCTTCATCTCCACCCGAAGCACAGAAGGCTGTTTGCCGCAGCGCAATGCATTAGTAACGCATTAGTAAAGGCACATGGCAGTAATTTACTTAAATCTGATTTAATCTTCCAGGTTTTTGTGCTCCGCCGTCACAGTGGATGCACGCGGCCTCTCGGCATGACATTCCTGATCTGTTTCCATAAACAAACCACTGGAACGCAAACTTCTCTCAAATGGTTCAGTTTAAAAAAAAAAAGAGGAAAAAGAAAAAGAAAAAAAACACACAAAGCCCAGCAGAATTTTCGTGACGCTAACATTATGAAGGAGGGTTAAGAAGTGAGACTGTTTCCGAGCTGTCGTTATAAAATCGCTCTGTGATCTCTCAGGGTCCAGTGACAGGCTGATGGAAATGAGCAACTCGGTTTGACTCATCTGAAAGCCGGATATTTATGGAAATGACACCAGGGAGGATTCCTCTCGCCTATGAATAAATAAAAGTCCTATAAATAGGAGAACTGATGGACATTAGCTTCATCTCTCGTTCATTTAAATCGAGTTTCATTGTAAGGAAGCAGGATTGAGCCTCATCTGTGCACTCTTATTGAACATGTATTGTTCCATCTTTCTAAAAATGTTTTAACAGTAATGTTCTTTGATCATACGGTTTCTGAAGTATAACGCTCTGGTTAGACTAAGCAGACACACCTTGGGGTTTTAAACGCATCATTAAGCTTTAAGCTCAGAGTCCTGACTCGAATGCCGGATCAGGGGCGCGCTCGCTCCACTGAATATTTCATCTGAATGTAATGTTTCCAAGGAAAAGCGGAGCAGGTAAAATGTCTTAGGTGATTTGGTTGGATAAATCAGCCTGATGCATGAAAAAAAAAAAAAAAAAAAAAAGGCTCACGTTTGGATGGTGCGAGTGCCACGGCAACCGGAGCAGCCGTCGCCATGGAGACCGAGCATTCTGGATCCCATCATTCGATTCGAAGAGAGCGTGTCTGCGGTTGACCTTTCTGTGCACAACTGGAAATAAAAACAGGTAAGCGCACGTGTGTGTGTGTGTGTGTGTGCACTTTATGAAATTGTTCACTTAGGAAAAACAAGTAATTTAGCACCAAGCAAATGTGGAGAAAATGTCACAGCGAGGAATAAAGTGGTTGAAAGACGAGTTCAATCACAGCTGTACGCTGCTCGTTTGAGCGGATCAAAGTAAATTGTTGCATTTTTAGCTACACATCAAAGCCTTCAACCGTAACACGATAAACCGGATATAAAGCAGTCTGAGGAAATTTTACACGAACCACATTTAGGATAAATGATGTAAAAGCGTTAAACAAAATGGATTCTCAAAATAGAAGGGAAGCCTTCAGGCAGGCAGGATACAAAAAAAAAAAACATAGAAAGCAAAGAACAAAGAAGAAAAAAAAACAAAAACAAAGCTCAATTACATAATAAAAAGTACTTATTTTTTGTGCAAAAAACGCACACTGGTGGCTCATTGGTTGATGTTTCACCTGCCATGCGGAAGGCCTGGGTTCAATTCCCAGCCAGCGCCCGAACCCCAGCCACTGGATGCAGTGTTGGTCCCAAGCACGAATAAAACGCGAGGACAGCGTCAGGAACGGCATCTGGCGTAAAACCTGTGCCGGGCTTGTACGTGCGGACCGGATGGTCCGCTGTAAAACAAACCTGTGCAACCTGATGCGACATGGAGCTCTAATGAGGAACAGGATCAGAACCGTGTGTTTCGTCCGCCAAAGTACCAGAAGCGCCATCTTGGCGAAAAATTTATTTTTCTTGTGCCGTAATAGCATTAATATGATTCACGTCTGCTGCATCAGACTTCTGACACGCGGTGATTTTACTTAGCATATTTCCTCATCTCCAAAAAAATGTACTCCTGGCTGGACGGTATTTGAAATGTACTTTATTTACTTTAATGGGGAATGTGTGTGTGACTCTCAGATAGTCAGAGCCGTGCTATCAGACCTAAACACTCACGCTGGATATGTGTGACTTTGGGTGGGTGTGTGTTAAAAGTGTGGAAGGATTTCACCCCTACATGGAAGACACAGCTCTCCAAAGCCATTCCAGCCCAGTCTCTCTCTCTCTCTCTCTGACACACACACACACACACACGTAGAGAGAGAGAGAACATGCTGTTCGATGAAACGTCAACACTTCCAAACACTGATTTAAAACTGAAAAACAAATCCTGACCCTCAGTGCGGCGGTAAGATCTACGGCTCGGGTTCTGACCGCTTGCCAATGATGAGTGCTGGGATTTGACCTTGGAAAAGTTTTTTTTTTTTTTTCCATTTGTGCTAGAGCGCGCTTGCATCAGTATGACTCCTGAGGAACGCAAAGAAATTCAACTCTGTTGCAAGTTCTATCAGAGTGGAAAGTCTGACTTGCCGATTGCAAAGCGCCAAGTTTCCGTGGAGGCTGTCCAGCTGGAGCTCGGCGCGTTTCAGGGGAAAACTGTCCCAAAGTTCTCGATGTGGAAACTGTAAGGGCGAGCCGATGGACCGCTAGGAAGTGAGCACAGCCTATATGAGAAAGTCAAAGAACACCAAGAGTGACCCAGACACGCTGCTAATCGCTTGGGTGAGGACGGGACGGCGGTCAGACGGGCAAAACGCAACCACGCGACTGCACGATGCGTCTCGTTTAACATACGAGCACCAGATTGTTTGGAAATCATCTTGGAATGATTGTTATTCAATTTTGATTCAATCTTAAACATAATTTTTTTTTTTAAGTCTCATTACCATATATGGTTAATTGTGGGCGGAGTGTATTTATATTGTGCAAAAACAAAAAGATCAAAAGCACACACCGTATACTGTAACTGTTAATACAGTGATGTTTTCATCACAATCGAACAGCTGTTTAACCCGCCATCTTCATATTCCAGTGGCGGAGAAAATAAGACATAGAATACCTCTTAGTCACTATACTGTAAAAAAATTATAATAATAAAAAAAAACATTTGTTTTTCAGACTTGTTTAGCTGTCTAGACTATTTCCTGTTCTCATAAAACGCTGTATGTTTTCTTGATAAATGAATATTGATGTTGTTGTCCCTGGGAAAGATTGTGTCTTACTGTGCAACTGTGTAACTGTGGTCAGAAACTGATATTTTCTAATAATTCATCTTTTCTGCATTACACATTTATGTGTGTATTTAGTTTGAATTATTATTGCAGTGGCGGCGCAGTGGAGCAGTGGTTAATGCTGTCGGGGTCTGTGGGTGTGGAGCCTGCATGTTCTCCCCGTGTTTGGTGGGTTTCCTCCTGGTGCTCCGGTTTCCTCCCACAGTCCAAAGACATGCAGATTAGACTGTGTGATGTTCCCAAATTCTTAATAAAACTTCAAGCCTTCTTAACGTCAAGAAGGAAAAGAGGATTGAATGGTGAGAGAACGAGAACCTGTTTCACTTTAGTTTTCATACTGTCATTAGTATGTACAGTACCAGTCAAAAGTTTGGACGCACCTTCTAATTCCCTGTTTCTACATTCCAGAACAATTCCAGAAACTGAAACTGTCTCTCGTGAAGACCTTCCCAGGAAAGCGCGGCCAAAACTGAGCGCTGCTGCAGAGGAGACGTTCATTTAGAGTGGAGTCACCAGCCTCAGAAATCACCAATCAACCTCAACCAGCACCTCAGATTAGAGCCGTTGTGAAGCTTTACAGAGCGGAAGTAGCAGATGTACATCTCGACATCAATCAACTGTTCAGAGCCTTCAATGTGGAGTGAAGTAAAAACCAGGAAAGATCGTGGAGTTAGAATGGGGTGTACAAACTTTTGACTGGAAGTGTATCTAAAACTGTACTACAGTAGAGGAGGAATGGGGAAATGAAGCTTGCTGAGGGTGTTCACAGCTTCATGCTTCCTTAACCTGCTGCATCGTTCAATCTTAATCACAAGCTTCACAAATTTGTGAAGAATTTTCCAAGAAACGTTATTGTTGTTATTGTTGTTATTGTTGTTATTGTTGTTGTTTTTACCAGTTCGTCTGTGAACCAGTGAAAACTGTGAACCCTGAAAAGAGGTTTTTCAACCTGGCTTTTAAAGCACTGTTTTGCAGACGCTTGAGAGCATGATTTGAGGTTTTCCAGCAGAACAAACGGACTTGTAATCTGGGATTCTACACTACAGTCTGGGTTACGGAGCCGCGGGTTTTAATCTACACTTCTGCTTCATCGACTCCCGTCCGCTTCAGAGCTGCTTTTTCTCCTCCTTGCTTCAGCCGAGTCACACACCGCACACCACCCACACACCACAAACACCTTTCAGGGCCTTTTCTAAACTAAACTAAACTAAACCACAGGTTTTTACAACGGCGTTCGAGTCTAACCGGGACTTTTGATTCCACAGAACACAGCTCTTAGAGTAAACACTCGCTTTATTTCTCTATATAACCCCCGCTACGCTAATGCACCTATCCCAGTGTTTCATTATAATGCTTGGACCCCATCAAGGTAGAAGGTTTTCTCATGTCTAAAACGCCGGCCTCGAAGGAACTCCTTAAATGGCCCGATCATTAGGGAAAAGGATTATTGTGTTGTGATGTGGCCCTGTAGGAAACTGACAGAAGTCCCGGCTTCACCTCTATAACTGCCACAAAGTGCTGTCACTGGAGACTCCTTTCCCCAGTGCATAATTGTATGACTTAATATCATTTTCATTAATGGGTCGGATTAAAAAATCTAATCACCCCTGTACACGTGCCATGAGTGGGAGATCTAGCTATGGAAAATGAAACTTTTTTTTTTTTTTCTTTGGAACTGCATGATTTAACACTTCTATGTTGGACTAACTTGAAATTAACAGAAGCTCTTGGTGGCTTTGGAGAATTTTTAGGACAATATGGCAACCCAGTAATGAATCCGGGTTGCCAGATTCTTTTTTTCCGGTTGCTGCATGACTGGTCCTTCTGTGGTTCTCTAATGGCGCTAGGTGCAGTTACCACTGACACTGGAGACTCCTTCCATAGTATCGTATCTGTCATTTTATTTAGCATTTTGTTTGTCCTGGAAAAAAAAAAAATCATGATGTGTTGCTCAGGTTTACGAGGCCAGCAAAGGGGCCGGAAAACATCCAGGAAAGAAGATGAAATCTGGAGATCATGAAATAAAGAGTGTAATTATTGTGGGAAATACATTCCACATACTAAAAATAAGAATGTTTCAGATTGTGCTCTGGAATTTTAGTGTGTGTGTGTGTGTGTGTGTGTGTGTGTGTGTGTGTGTGTGTGTGTGTGTGTGTGTGTGTGCGCGCGCGTGTGTGTGTTAGAAAAAGCAACTAGTCTTTAGTTGGGGAGGGGTGGAAATAAATTGTCTCAAAAGAAAAATGGGAAAGGAAGGCAAACCCCCCAACACACACACACACACACACACACACATACATTGAGGAGACAGCCATATCTGTCCTTGAGCTAGAAAACAGATGATTGTAATTTCGTGTCCTTCAGGATGACCTTGATCCTTCCACAGAATTGAAAATGAAAGGCTTGTGTATCATAAATCTTATAATTTTATAAATATTTTCCTTCGTGCCCTGAGAGAAAATCTCAGTGTGTGTGTGTGTGTGTGTGTGTGTGTGTGTGTGTTTATTCTAGCGTCTATTTGTTTGCATGCATTTTTGTGCTCTTTGAAGGCTGCTATGCGATGCCTAAACACAGGAAAGTGAGCTCCAGACATCTGCAATCTCTTAGATAAGGAGGTTTAACCCTGGTGTTGACATAAAGCCGATTCACAGCTGCTTTGCATTTGCATGCTGGAACACCCGGTCCACCCCACCCTAACCCCCCCCCCCCAATCCTTCTGCTTCCTGTTTCGACTGCTCAGGAACACACACACATATATATATATAATTAAAGCAAATAAATAAAACATCAAAAGGATGTTCATCTGTTCATCAGCCTTTATACAAGTCTCCCTGCAGTTCCTGAATAGTTCAGAATAACCCAGCTGTACTCTGTTTCATACAACAGGTGTGTTTCCTGCTGAGGTGCACACAACTTCACCAGGGTTGCCAGATCTGTACCTTCACATAAACCTCAGAATCCAGAGGTTTAAAGACCTGAAAACACTTGGGTATTGAAACATTTGGCATTATTTTACTCTTTTATTCATTACCAGATGTGCCCATGATTTTGTCTGCATAGAAATTTAATTACACGTTTAAATATATATATATATACCGCGCCATCTGTTGAGTTTGGGAATGAGCTAAAGATGCTCAGAATAAAGGTGTGAGGTTGCGTTTATTACATTTTCAATCGCACACTCATAAGAGTGTATTAAGAAATGTACAGCGCCATCTGTTGATTTTTGAGATGAACTAATGAATTTTTCAAGGTCGATTTTTTTTTTCCCATTCAAAAAAATTCAAAACTTGTGTTTTCCGTTTAAATTTCAAAGTAGCTTATGTTTTCTTCCCGCGGGCCGGCTGCGATGAAACAAAGCGTAGATGTTACCTCAAGCTCGTCCAAATACAGATGTGAAAACCACATTAAAGTTCATTCAGTAGTTTTCACATGATGCATGCACAAACAAACAGACAGACAGACAAAAATTCCAAATTCCATCTTGACGTGTTCTCATCTTACGTCCCACCAATTATTGTTTTTGCAAATATCTGCAATGTACAGACACGCCGACTTTACGGTTTTATTATATCTATAGATATTTTATAAAGTCACAGTGGTGTGCAGGCAATTCTAATGTACACATATTATTTACTTTGATTTCTGCGCATTTTCTTAAACTAGAAATGGTGATATAGATCATACACACACTGTCTGCCCTCACAGTATGTATATTTAGTGCAACCTCTAATTAGTAAACGAATTTAACCACAGACTGTATTTTTTTTTAAATGTCAGTGAAGCCACTTGTAGGTTTTCTAAAGAGTTGTTTTGAAGCTCTGCTTGTCATTATTGTAGCAGGAACTAAACCCCCCACTTAAACCATGGTTAATCCATAAATGGGTGCATGCACTGCAGTTGTCACTCCAATCAGCCACACACCCCTCACCAATTATGCATAAATTTATGGCTTAATATAATTTTAGCTAATGCAGTAGTTTAGATAAAAAATTCACCCGCTCATAAAGTTGTCATGAACGGGAAATATAGCGACTGCATGTAGACCAAAACCGTTTTTAAAAAAAAGTTTATTTCTAATATTTGTAAATTTTGGCCATTTTTCATGGGATCTATGAGGATTGACTCACTTTTGAAGCCTAGTGGACATTCAAGGAACTGCACGTTTTGGCACTTCTTAGACTCATTTTTCAAAGCCAGTTTCACATTTCACTTTTTTTCACTTAAAAAGACAAAACAATCTGGCAACCCACAATCAACTGCCTTGTTGTTTGCTGTTCCTCCAGTGGAAAGATAAATAACCTGTCCTTCTGTGGTTCTCTAGTGGAGCTTGTTGCAATTTCCATTATCAGTGTAACATTAAACTATACGCTTTTGTACATTCTTCTGAGAATTTCCCCCTTATATGCTTTTGGCTTGGGGTAATTGGGTTTCTATGGGTCAGATATTTTACAGTGAGCTTGTGCCACTTCTATCATGCTGCATTAACACAATCTCATTGTGTCACATTCGTGTTGGTGCATTTTTTTTTTTTTATATAGAACATTCAGCAACACCTTTTCACTAGTAAGAATCCAGAATTCTGCACTTTTAGATAAGACTATGTTTTTCATAAAAAATAAAATTGGAAAAGTGGAAATAAAAAATAAAAATAAACTTCTTGTAAATATTAGAAATCTGGTACTTTGAGGATTCTATGGGGGGGTCTATGGGGATTGGAGCCAGCTGTAGTCTTGCGTGTCTATGGGTCAGATGCTTTAGGATGAGCTGGTGCCGTTTCCACCATGCTGCACTACCACGGCCTCATTGTATCATGAAACAAGATATGTAAAGTCAACGCATTTCTTTATAGAAAGTTCATCAATACCTTTTGACCAATCAGAATCCTATCTCTAATCGTATCTCTTAAAACATGGGCAAAATCTTTCGGAACGTTCACAATAACTCTGGAAATGTTCGTGATATCTCTAGAGATGCTTTATGATTTTTCTTGAAATGTTTGTGATATCTTGCAAAATGTTCACAATATCTTGTGAAATGTTTATGATATTTGGTGAAATATTTACGGCGTCTTTTAAAATGTTTGCGATATGTTGCGAGATGTTGGAAAGATATCCCGAACATTTTTTACTTTTTTACTGTGAATTTTTTTTTTTTTTTTCGCTTCTGATATTTTTTTGTTTGTTTGTTTCACCCATTTCCGTTTTGGGATAAAAGGCATTGTGATGAAGTTCTTACAAAGAAATGCACTGACTTTACAAGTCTTTTATACACTTTGGGATAAGCTCATGCTGGGGATAGAAATAATAAATACAATGTTTTTGGTCTGGAACAAGGCAATCTGGCAACCTGGTGTTCACCCCCTCATGTTTTTTCCTCCTCCTCCTCCTCCTCTTCCTCGTTTAGAAACGGCTCGCGCATCATCTAACGTGGCAGTCTCCAAGACAACGTCTAACTGGAAGCGTTATCGCGGAGGTGAGGCGTAAAAACACGCTGAAAAACTGAAGGAAATCATTTAAAAGAATCAGGATCCGGAGGAAGAGCTGACTCTCGTTTAGTCTTTATTGTTTGTTTGTTTGTTTGTTTTTGTGGTTGAAGTTGTTTCTGCGCGCGGGTGTTAGTTAGTTTCCAGATGGACTTGTGGAGAGGCTTGAGGACTTGTGGAGGCGGACAGAGGGACATGAGGACACAGGGGACACGGGACGCGCGCGGCTGCTGCTGCCGCCGCCGCCGCTGATGAAGGAGAGGACGCACGCTTTCGGAGGAAATCCCTGAAGCGCGTGCCATGCGCATGCCCCGCGTTGCTGCGCCGCGCGCGCTTCGGAGATGCGATGCAGACGCACGTGCGCCCGCGCGCGCGCGCAGGAGTACACGCGACCTGTTCTCTGGAAAACAGAGGCTTTGTGTTCCTCTGTTCTTCGCGCTGAGGAACACACACTGATGTGAACTATGAGCAAGAAGGACGGCAGGCATGATGGATAAATAATAATAATAATAATAATAATTAAAAAAAAATAATAATAAAAATAAAAAAAAAACTAAACCAGCACAGAGAAGGTGAGCTCTTTACATCATCCCTGGGAAAGTTTATAAAGTGCACTCTTTTATTAATAATAATAATAATAATAATAATAATAATTCAAGAGAAATATCTTTTCTAGCTTTCTAAGTAGACACCCGGAACCTCAAACCATCCAAAGAAAGTTTATCATGTTTATTTATTTATTTATTTATGTCAGTATTCATAATTTCTAATGAGTTAAATGCTAAAATAGTAAAGAAATAAGCAACGATGATTTGGTGATGATTTAATCAGAGGACGGGAGAATAAAAACAAAGCACTGACATTTGAAGTGTGCTGTATAAAGTGTTGAGAATTAGCCTAAAATTAGCATTTTAGCACTCGATTTCTAGTTTTTCCCATGCTTCATTGGTTTCCTCGGGGTTCTCTGGTTTCCTCCCACAGTGCAAATTCATGCAGATTGGTTTATAACTGGCGTTCCCAAACTGCCCATAGTGTGTGTGAATGCATGCGTGAATGTTGAACTAGAGGTCCTACCTCGGTCATACAAAGAAAAAGGGAAAAAATACAACGGTAATCACTTTTACTACAGAGGTTCCTCCTGTAAATGGATGGATGGACAACTAGAACCTCACACCATCCAAAGAACCTTCACTTTCTGAGAGCATTTCATCACCATCAGACTGTGATATTCTAATCCGCGCATTACATATCAGTGCAGTTTGTTTTTAACAGTTTGTTAGATTAAAATTTATTTATTATGAAATGATTTTCTAATTAATTAAATGTTAAAGAAAAGGAGTAAATGATGATGTGGCGATGATTTATTCACCTAAAACAGAGGAGAGAAGAATGCGATTAAAATACATATCTGTGTATGTTTACTGTTCATAATTTCTAAATATTAAACACACTTCTGATGCGTTCTGAGGAAATAATTTGCACAAATGTGAGATCAGTTGTCCTAACCACTTGTCCAGATGGTCTCCGTCACAGAACCATTTACGTTTTTGATTTGATAAATTACATTTGTTAAAAAAAAAATTTTTTTTTTAAATGGGTCTCTCTATTTTTCCGCCTCATGATGAAACCTGAACACCTGGAATGTCGGTCAGCGCAGATCGAGAGAGAGCTAGAGAGCTTCCTCTCGTCTTTCGAAGAGAGTTTGGAGGAGATGTGAGCTGGGAAAAAAAGAATGAGAATGAGACGCAGGCTGAGCTTTCCTCCACACGATTCCTGAGCGCTCAGAGCTGGTGATTTCTGGAGGTTGATGTTACGGTACACCCTCGTCAGTGCCACCCCCACCAGCTCAGCACAAACAAACAAACAAACAAACCACCAGCAGCTTGTTTAAACGTCTCGAGTTTAATCCTAATGCGGAAATCTCCCGAGCGCAGCAGTGCGGTGCACACGTCTAAGCGTTTCTTCACTCGACACAACGACTCTGCTTTTGCTTACAGCATCATCGATTAGTTCCGCACAATTCTTTTTTCTTTTTTTAACTTCCCCCAGTATGAGGCCGTTCCATCACGAGCATGACGTGTGTTTGTGAAGTGTGAGGCTCTGAGATTGACACACACCAGTCGGAGCACCAGTGATTAGGCTACGTCTATGCGCGAGATCACTGGTTGCGTTTTTGTCTTTTGTCATATAGCTCGTTCTTTTTCTCAACACCAACCCTCGTGTCGCAGATCTCATCAACTAATTATCATTAGATTTAGATCTTGTGTTATAAACTCTGTACATGTTCTTCCTGCAGAATTGTGTTGATTTGTAAATACCCTTAACCGCTTTTTGTTGTACAGATCTCGGCATTAAGAACGCACGTTTCTTGAAAAGGGATCTTGCGCGCTTCCGCGGCAGCTCGCGGGAAGCTGTGAAAATGCCGTTGGTTGCCTGTAGGGCGCAGTCGTGTTTCAATCTGACGTATCGTGTGTCTACTGAAGCCAAAAATGTGTTAATCTCTGTTAGGCGCCCATTGACAGGAAGCGACAGAGCTCATAAACGTGTCGAGCTCAAACTTTAAATACTGATATGTATTTATTCTTCATTTTCTTCTCTCCTGCAATGATGATACTTCTTTGATGTTGCTTTCTCCATTCTGTATTATTATCAGTAGTAGTAGTGAAAAACTACCGCTGATTAACTGTCTCTCTGCAGTAGTTAAAACAGCGGATTCATTTCATTTGGGGTATTTCTAACGGGCAATCTACTAAATAATAATAAATAGATAAAATTACCAGCACTTTAACATTTAACCCAGCAGTTTTAGTGTGTAACATACAAATATTCCATTTGTAAAATAGCATAGGTGAAATCATAGGTTGTGTATAGTGATTAAAAAACAATCCAACAAAGCTTATGGTAAATAAATTCTCAGACTCTTCCACTGCAGGTATTAAAAAACAGTAACAATGTCAATTTTAGAATCTGTACCTATTTACAGTACATGGAATTTTACGGGGTTGTCACTGAACGATTTACCCTGACAAAGAGCAATATAAGAATAGTGCCAGCTGGCAAACCTTAAAAAATAATTTGGCATCTATTTAGAGTCTAAATATTTTTTTAAACTTGTGCTACTGTTGTTTACTTACAATATTTGTTAATTATTATTTTTTTCTTTAAATGAGTCTTGGGCTCCGGGATGTTGAGCCTACTTACTAGTAGACGTAGTCTAATCAGAGCTCCCGTTCGAGTGTAATTCATAAATTATGTTTATAATAATTAAATGAGATCGTGCTTTAAAATTAATCTACCATTCATTTCAAACCCGCGGCTTGAACTTTCACTTTACAAAAGGCAGCGTTTTGATCATCAAAAGGTGATAAACGCATGCGATTTATCGATAACAATATGCATTGATGGATGGATGTTGTTGATAAACATTTAAAATGATAAATAAATAAATAGCTGTCCATCTTTTTTGTGTTTATCTTTTCGGTTTATTATACAGTACACCTCTGCACCACTTATTATAATAAATACATATTTATTATATATACATATACATATATATATACTGTATGCTGTAATTTGGTCATATGCGGCATTTCATAGCATTCGCTAGTTATCAAGTTGATATACAGGTCAATCTGCATCAAATAGAATCTCTCCGAATAAGTAAGCATAATAATAAATAATGAATCATCATAGTGTCAGCCCATGTGTGAACATGACCAAACTACTGCATGAACACTGGAACACGAGGATTTAAGAATTTAATTAAACACAAATATCCTTAATGTGATAAAATGTTAGATTTTTATTTAAAAGCCCAATATATATTTATATATGTGTGTGTGTGTGTGTGTGTGTGTGTGTGTGTGTGTGTGTAGCATTTTAATTCAAATCCGACATTTTAATGTGCGTCAAGGTGCATGGGCGTCAACTCGCACGTTCTGTAATATTCCATCGTCATTCATGTTGCCGCTGTTTTAGAGCCCTTTACTAAAGCATTCGCTAGTTATCAAGTTGATATACAGGTCAATCGTGAATTACACTCAAAGTATCAACTCCAACTATGAAGTCTGATTTCATTTGATGGGGAAATAAAATTTAGGCGGAGACGTCCGCACTGTCTTGTTAATTCATCTAAAACCCCCTACAGTATTCGCCAACAGCGCACCCAGTTTGATAAATTCACACCTATCGTGAATGACAGGTGAGAAGAGATTCAGCAGAATCTTCTGACACCGTGCTTGCTCTGAAGGACTATATTCGACAAGAATATAGAGAATAAGAATTGCATTTCTAATAAGATAATTAATTAAATAATACAATTATATCAAATAAGAACTTTATCAAAACCAGACCAAATTTCTCATTCACAGCTGAAGTAGTTAAACATATATGCGTATACTGTAGATACGTAGGTTATATTTTAAAAATACAATTGCAAGTAAATTAGAAACTGCATGTAATGTAAAATATGAAAAAAAACAGTATTAGACACACATATATGATATGGTAGTATATATACAATGAAGAAGAGTGCTCAAATGTAAAGCAAACGCAATTATTAATTTATTCTGTATATTTAACTTCATTCAACCGTTTAAGTTACATGAAAAAAATAACGTGCCTACCAGCCCACTATTATTTTCTGTTCAAATTTAAAGATGCACACGCGTGTGCAAAAAGTCGAAGTACAACAACGAATACGAAAGTGTATAATCTTTAATAAAGTTAGCCTAAAACAATAATGTCTCCAATGCTGAAGCAAACATGATTTTGTTTTTGTTTTAGTCTATTTGTTGAATACAACGTGACTGCGCGCTCGGAGGTGAACACCTGCAGACCCCCAGTTACTGTAATCCCTCTTCTCACCTTTCATTCACAATAGGTGTGAACTTATCAAACCGGTTTCACTGATGGGGGAATTGGCAGAATTGAGGAGTTTAAAAAGAATGAACAAGACCGAGCAGACGTCTCTGCCTAAAATGTATTTCACCAGCAAACCATAAACATAAATAGAAACAAATAAAATGTTTAATGATATCAATTAAATCAGACTTCATAGTTGAATTTGATACTTTGAGTGTAATTCATACATTTACTGAATATATTCACATTTTGTAAAATAACGAAACCTGTTTCCTTCTTGGACCGCACGTCTACTTTCCTTGTTTTAGTCTGTAATATGTAAGTGAAATACAGTTTGCGTATATGCTTAAATATTCCTTTTTATTTATGGTCTGGTGTCGTATGTTTGATCTGCATTATTGCAAGAGGCGATGACTTTCTGGGGGAAAACAGTATGTCTGCACCTTTTGTAAAGTGAAAGTATGAGCCGCGGGTTCACGCACACAGCTTTATTTCAGTCATAAATCCACAATCACATTCCAGCTATTATTTCCAGCCGTGGTCAAATAATGGATGAAATAATTATTCAATGCTGGACGCAAACAGCAACAAATCCAGATGATTATTTTTTATAAAAAGCCAGAAGCACTTCATGTTTATATTTGTTCCTTCATGTCTTCTGATGGTGCGCGACACATTTTTACGTTTTAACAAAGACATGTTGACATATTCACGAATCAGGACATTCGCATAATTACTGTACATGTGCGCGCGTCTCATAGGTGTCTGTGCGCGGAGAGTTTGTGTATATGTGCGCGCATCTCATAGGTGTGTGTGCACGGAGTTTGTGTATATGTACGCGTGCGTCTCAGAGGTGTCTGTGCGCGTGCATTTCATATGTAGTTGTGTGAGCAGTTAGTAGTATACATAGATGTGTGACTGTTTCATATATGTGTATGCAAGTGTTTCACGTGTGTGTGCATGAGTGAAGTTTGATTTAAGCTCTATACGGCGCCTCATAATTTAGGGCATCTCTTTTGATCATTATGAACATAATATGAAGCAGATATACGCAAATTTATCATAAAATATTATTATTGTAAAACAAAATAAAATTAATGTTTGCTTCAGCATTGGAAACAATATTGTTTTAGGCTAACTAATTATACACAATTCTTCGTTGCACTTGTCTGGCTTTTAGATAAAGTTCCTCCATGCGCCATCTGGCGGATATTCAGTGAAGCACAACACATTTATTTAAATTCCCGAATGTTGCTTACGGGATTTCGCGGCATGTCGTGAGCCAAATTGCGGGATCTCGCGGGAAAAAGCACGCATTCTTAATGGCGAGATCTGTATACAATACACTAAGTTGTTTAGTCACTCACTCACTCATAATCTATACCGCCTAATTCTGTATTCAGGGTCACGGGGGGCCTGGAGCCTATCCCAGGAGTCTTAGGGCACATGGCAGGGTGTTTAGTTGTTTATGCAAATTAACTGATCTTTTGGTGATTGATTCAGTTGATTGAATCAGATTTGATTCAAAATCGATTCACACTATCTGTAAATTTTCAAATGTTACATTTTCAGAATTCAGACACAATTTTTTAACCATTTTCAATGCCAATACCTTCTTCTTCTACATTACAATTTATGCATATTTTAATAATATAGTACTGCCACCTACTGAACTGCACAACAAAAGAACCAACAGCAGAAGTTACCCAGCATTTCAATCCACATTAGGAATGTTTAGTAGCTGTTAAAATTTTAAAACATGTTAACAAAAAACAAAAAGCTTAAGCGCTAAAAACATTAGCGCTATCAAATCGATTTTAATTGAAAATCAAAGAAAAGGCCCGAACACGGCTGTTATCCATATCCTGGAGGTTTAGTGCATGTATGTTATGTTTTAAACGTATAAACATCTTGAAAAGTAGAAAGGTAGTTTTGTGTAATATATCCACTATGTAATAGATATATATACAGTAGCAACTTAGGGTACACTTTAAAGGAATCCGAATGACTGTAATTCGTGATTTGAACTCATGTTTCAAGCAAAAAACACGTTCTTTCTCGGAAAGTGATCAGAAACCCCTTAATTCCGTGCGAATGCCCGTGACCGGTATTCGCTCCATCGCACTTATCGTGCACTTATAGGCATAATTTTTTATTAAAATTCAAAAATTAAAAACGTTGCTTAGGCAAGCTAGGGTCCAAGGGGCGGAGCTTCATGGACGGAGCAGGGGGCGGAGCTTCGGCTTGTAGGCAAATCCCCAAATACTTTCTCACCAGACAGTAGTATTTACATTTTATAATCAGCCAGCATTTATTCATCCATTTATTTATTTATTTATTTTGTTATTTATTTATTTAGAACAGCAGGCCCCTGAACTCTTGAAAAGTTTAAGATATTAACTAGTAAAATAATGAGCACTAATCTGAAATCAGAAACTTTCTACTGTGTGTTTTTCCGATAAGGAAACCTTGTTGTTTGATTCCGGAACAGACAAGAACCTCCAGAGTTTCTCTCTCTCTCTGTCTCTCTCTCCACTGTGTGATGAGTTTTTCATGGATTCAACATCAAAAGCGTAGAAGCACCCACTCTCTTTCCCATTCTGAATGTCTCTGTGTGTGTGTGTGTGTGTGTGTGTGTGTGTGTGTGTGTGTGTGTGTGTGTGTGTGTGTGTGAGTGAGAAAGGGAGATGGCCAGCTTGTGATCTCTGGCGTGTGGGTGGTGAGTTGTGGTGAGTTCTGAGATCCATTTGTCGGTGCTGAATCCACCGACACGCAGTCCGTCTGGTGAGAGACGCCTGAAAGAAAAAAGGAAACCCTGGTCAGGTTCAACATTTCA
Source organism: Clarias magur (assembly GCA_013621035.1). Taxonomy (NCBI): domain Eukaryota; kingdom Metazoa; phylum Chordata; class Actinopteri; order Siluriformes; family Clariidae; genus Clarias; species Clarias magur. Next base: position 468,864 of record QNUK01000218.1, read on the forward strand.
TCATTATTGTTATTAATTTAAATGCATTTTGAACACTTTATTGTTTATTAGCTCTCAGTTCAAAGCTATGAGGAGTGTGTACGTGGGGCGTCCATGCCTTTCGCTCTTCATGTGTGTGTGTGTGTGTGTGTGTGTGAATGTTCTTCCCACCGCTCAGGCACCCTTCAGAGATGATTTTATCAGGCAGACATGTGCTAAAGCATTAAGCGGACTGCCTCGGGTCAGAACGTCTGTCAGCATGCCAAGATCATGGACGCCGCGCTCCATCTCTCCCTCTCTCTCTCTCTCTCTCTCTCTCTCTCTCTCTCTCTCTCTTTTCATTCTCACACACACACATTGTTTGGGAAAATATTAAAGAAATGCAGCTTGCTAAGTCAGCTTGAAGTCATCTGCATATTGAAATTCTCAGAAGGCTCGAGTGGAGAAGTGCGTCGGCATGAATTCACAATAAAAGGATCATTCCTGAAGTCTGGAAGTCTCTCTTTCTGCCTAATGAAACGCAGCTGGTCCTGCGTCAGATTAGCTGATGTAGTCAAAACAGAGGAACATTTCGCCATGCCAACTTCTGGCTATAAAGTAAACCTGTATCATGACGTCTGGCGTCGTCGTCTCTCTGAATAATCACACGTCAGCATCTGAGGGCAAACAATCCGACGTGCATAAACAGTAAACAGACATCTTTTTTTTTTTCTCCCTCTCGAGCTTGTGCTACATTTACAATCATGTCGTGCACCCACGCTCCTGTTTAAAACCAAAAAAAAAAAAAACTTCTCCAGGCTGGCACTTGTTGCCTAGGCAACTCATAAGCATTCCGTCGAAGTCGTTCCCGGATCCCCCGCTAATTTTGCTCCGCTAACGAATCAGAGGATCGATAAACAGCAGCCACACGTTCCACTGCAAACCTTTTCTCAATCCAGGAGACGAGGACAGAGCGAAGTGGGGGGGAGGGGAAAGAAAACGAGACAGAGATAAAACAAGTGCAGGATGGAAGGAAGGAAGGAGAGAGAGACGATGCAGATTTGAAGAAATTAAGGAAAGGAAAAAATCAAGAGTGTGACGAGTGTTTGTAGAAACAGATGTATCGCTTTTCCTCCTGTGTGTGTATGTGTGAGGACCTTTCGGATAAATCACCGGGGTCGTTTTTTTTTTTTTTCAGAAAATATGTAGTGTAGAAATTCCCCAGCAAACAAAAAGAGAATTCATTCTGACTTCCACCGAGGACAAATCCGGCTTTGATCTAATTCTTCACTCACACTAGCACAAGGGACGAGTCGTGTGAAACTTGTCTCCTGTCTGTTATTTAACTTGGTTAATGCTCCTTAAAGGACTCCTACTGTAGTATTCACTTTTTTTTTAAACGTGTGTAAAGTAGAGTGATGGACTCTAGTGCGACTGCGCTTTTTGTCCTTTCCTCAGTGTTTCTATTCGCCGAGGTTGAAATGATGAGCCGTCCTCCTAATGTGACTTCATAGAAGAAGAGCCCCTCCCCTGACATACGCCTCGATGCACTGTTTTCTGGAAGCGTGGATTCAGCAATAGCACACACACACACATTTTTGGTGAGAACTGAGACCATTTCAACCTCGGTGAATACAAACACTGAGAAAAGGACAAAAAGCACAGTCACACTAGAGTCCATCACTCTACTTTACACACGTTTAAAAAAAAAGTGAATACTACAGTAGGAGTCCTTTAAGGAGCATTAACCAAGTTAAATAACAGACAGGAGACAAGTTTGGTGTTAACTTGTTAAAGAAATGGTGACATATGCGACCTTCAAGCTAAGCGTTTTAACAAACAAAACGACTAATTCAATAATTATTGGCTTCGTTCTCAGATTAGATTATTAAAGCGATCTAAGATCTCCTTCCAAAGCTCTTCATAATGCCTTAACAAACTGACTGAGATGTTGTCTGTGACAAGATTTCTACAAAAACTAGCTGTACGTTTTGTAGAAACAAAATTTTTGGGTAACTTCGAAAACGCCGGACCATAGGATTAGTCCAAGGGATCACTAGAACAGATCATTTCTGTTAGTTGTTCAATACCTCATACCACTTTTACACAGAACAGAGCAAACCATGCCTCCATTCTCATGCACAGTGACCAGACTCTGTGGTTCTGTGTCTTACACATACATTGAAAATGAACAATCACTTGTTGCTTCATCGCTCTCTAGTGGAAATCTAGGGTTCGAAGGTGAACCGAGACAGACGTAGGGATCAGTGTTACAGCTCGGAAAATGTCTGCTGTAGTTATTTAAGTCACAGTCCAGTGTGTATCTGTGTGTGTGGGAGGGAGATGGAGATGCGATAGAAGAAGCCGTGATGTTTGTGTATTTTTTCAGGAGCCTGAGCTTTTGTTCTGAGCACCGTCACTGTCAATTCAGACCACAAGTCTAAGCTTTCAGCACTTGTGATGATTATATAAGAGGCTCGGTCATTGTGTGATGGGCACTGTACACTGTACACCCTGGTCTACAATAATATGCACCCTGCTGTCTGTCCTGTCTGTTATGTTTACTGTCACCACAAGGCAATTGATCATAGTGTTGAAGTTGGTATTCAAGTCATGTTCAACAAGTGTTGCTTGTCAGAGTGTGTGTGGAAAATACAGGAGACTTGGGTTGTCTTCTTGTCTTGTATGTAAGGTACTTAGTTTTGTTGTGAATTTATAGTGTTATCTGTTTTGTCTAAGCTAGTCAGCTAATTAGGTGTCTCAGTTAGCTTGTTTATTTATGTTAACTTTATGCTCTTGTTTTTTGGTAAGGGTACTGTACTTAGTTTTGTTGTAAATTTATCATGTTAATTTGTTTTGTCTCAGCTAGTTAGCTAATTGGGTGTCTTAGTTAGCTAGTTAGCTTGGTAACATAAATTAACAAGCTAACTAGCTAACTAAGACCTTTAGCACTAAAGGTGCTACATACAAACAACATAAATTTACAACAGAAATGAACAAGAACTAACAAGCTAACAAAAACACCCAATCTATGTTAAGTTTTTTTTTTTTTATGTAAGATAGATATTTAGTTTTGTTGTAAATTCATAGTGTTGATGCATTTTATCTCAGCTAGTCAGCTAATTAGGTGTCTTAGTTAGCTAGTTAGTTCTTGTTCATTTCTGTTGTAAATTTATGTTGTTTGTATGTAGCACCTTGGTCCTGGAGGAACGCTGTTTCATGTCACTGTGTACTGAACTGTATATGGTTAAAATGACAATAAAAGCCTACTTGATATTGTACCTCTCATAAAGAGTGAATCTGAGATCTACTGAGGATAAGGGATGGGCAATATAACAAAAAATCATATCACGATACTTGACATGTCATGATACCCAACATCTAAAACTATCGTTTTTTTTTATAATAAGAGCATCCTACTGTTGTATGTTGTAGCAATTGATCGTAGTACAATTATTATACCATCATATTGCCCAGCAGTAATTGAGGAAGTGACTGACCCAGATACGATTATCGCTAGTGGATCCGTTACAATGTCGATACATCAGGTCTACAAAATAGTGGCCCTCAAAGAAAAGGGTAGGTTGGGAATGTGTGTTGAAGCCAAGCTTGTCTTCAAATTGATGCAAAAATATTCCTATTTAATTCCATCCACCATCTGGACATGACGTGCAAGGTGTTGAGATATTTTCTCGACTTGGAAATCAATTACAGGCGACAATATTTGGTTTAATGGTGGCATAGAGATATATTTGGTACACTCGGAGATGCAGGGCTTATCATTGCACTCGGCTGTTTCATTCACATCGCCAGGCTTTGTGCCATTTCCTGTTTATGATGGGTTGCTAAATTTGCAGAATGACAAACTAGTATTTATAGACAAGAAACTGAGATATGAGGGGGGGAAATGGGCTGCATTATAAATGTGTGTATTTCTACTGTTTCCTGCTGCTTTAATGCAACGTCTAATTAAGCGGCTCCACCACTGCCTTTTTTCTGTCAACCACAACAAAAACATGCACAATTTTCCATGTCTTGATTTAATCAGTGGGTTTAATTCATAGCACAGCTGGCATAATTCTTTCCAAGATGGAGGTGGTGGAGTCTATGTGCTTTCATAAACCCCTTTCGCGAAGGTTAATGCATTTACACGCCTACACTAGTACTGTCTAAACAAAGACAAAGAGGTGGCTGTGAGCAAGGATACAGTATCTCACTCATCTCAATGTATGCTCTTTGTTTTTCTAGGCTTGTCTGTCATCGTAGCGATGATTGCGACTGGAGGTGTAATCACGGGCCTTGCAGCCCTGAAAAGGCAGGACTCCGCCCGTTCCCAGCATCATCTGCCAATCCAGTCACCTGTCCCACCTCCTGAGAAGAAACGTCTGAAAAGAAAACCTCGCACGGATATTGTCGTGGTGCGCGGAAAAATCCGCCTGTATTCTGCCTCTGGTTTCTTTCTAGTCCTTGGAGTCCTGATTTTGATGGTTGGTATTGCCATGGCTGTTCTGGGGTACTGGCCTCACAAGGACCACCAGACATCACCCGAGAGCAAACACGCGGGCAATGACACGCAGACGGAAGCAGTGCAGGAGCAAACAGGAAAGGTGGCGCAATTCTTTGAGCAGCACTTGCACTCAGAGAAAATGAAGATGCTCGGACCGTTTACAATGGGCATTGGGATATTCATCTTCATCTGTGCAAATGCTATTTTACACGAAAACAGGGACCGAGAAACAAAGGTCATCCACATGAGGGACATGTACTCAACAGTCATAGACATTCACAGTTTAAGATTGCAAGAGCAGAAGTGTATGAACGGGGCATACACAGGTCCGTATTCTGATCATGAGATTCGCTCATTTGCTCAGGACAGTCAGTACACCTCGCGGCTAGCGGCTAACACACTGCTGACATTCTCTAGAATGGGCGGTGACGTACGGCTGTCCCGCCGCACAAGTTCGGCCGAAGATGAGGAAGGATTAATGAGCGAAGGAGGCATGAGCTTGTTGTCGCCTGGATACAGGGAACGTTCCGGATCGATATTCGGGTTCCAATCAGAAGGCTTACGTCACTGGGAAGACAAGCGTAAAGATCTGAAGAAGTGCCAGACGCGCTCCATTGTATCATCCTCTATTAGCGCCTTCACACTTCCTGTCATCAAACTCAACAATTGTGTGATCGACGAGCCTGATATTGACAACATAACTGAGGACTCTGAGCAGCTACGGGACAGATCCATACCTTCGTCCATGGAGTCCTTAACTGTACCTATTCCAGATATATCAAAGGCCTTCAAGCCTCCCAGTACTGCGTTGCTCCGCAGTAAATCTGCTACAGACTGTCCCGATAATTTATCTCCATCTGCTTCACAATCCTCTCTTTCCCCTGGATCCACCAGTGGCCGATTCCTTTCTCCCGGAGCAGCCCGGAAAGACTTTGGCTCTAATAACTCTATCCATATGCTCTCAGCTCACTCCAAGTCGTTAGACCTAGAACGAGGTCCCACCATGCTGACTGTACAACCAGAACAACGCAAGCACCCCAGCTGGCCGAGGCTGGATCGCAGCAACAGTAAAGGCTACACCAAACTGGAGAATAAAGAAGACCCGATGGACAGGCTCCTGGTGCCCCCAGTGGCTATTAAACGGGATTACACCAAAAAAGAGAAACTGCTCATGATCTCAAGGTCGCACAACAATTTGAGTTTTGAGCATGATGAGTTTATGAGCAGCACTCTAAAAAGAGGGACATCAGAGACGAGGTTCTAAAGGACATATCATGCACACATTCTCATCCCTCTGCAATATATAAAAACTTTTTGTTGTTTCGCCATTTTTTAAGTGGTTGTAAATTTCAGAAACACAAGTCCCATGGACTGCTAGCTCAGGTGGATATTCTGATAGACAGAGCATTTATTATTAAAAAAAAAAAAAAAAAAAGTGTGAGGATTTGTTACCCCGGAAACAAAAAACTCACATGTGAACCGCTGTAAATAGACTGTGATGATAATTGATGTGTTACTTGTTCAATTTGTTCAATGAATTTCAGTAGGTTTCTGTATTTGATAACCGTTGATACAGGACCTATTGTTAGTTGTGTGTAGCGAGTGTGTGCATTGTTGTACCAGAGATGGATGATTATTTTGCTATAAGGTTTTAAATAATTTATCGTTGAAAATCCAACACATGGCTATTTTTGAACGAGTCTTCAATGTATTATTTATCTGTTTCTCAGAATAAAAGTAAACTTTTCACACACCACTTGTTTTATGAGTTTTACAGTCGACGATAATGTCAAAGTGTGTCAAATGTTGCCTTGAGAGTTCTAGCAAAGGTCATTGCCCTCCATTGTTTTCTTGCCAGAAAATTCAGAAAATATTTATGCTACTTAATAGCTTCAACAGTCTCAGATTGCGTGTTAGTTCACAGATTACAATGTTATTCTTACTTTCTTTTAATCAGACCACAACATTGTTAAATTGGATTCTGATTGGTCTAAAGGTGTTGAATAATTAAGTAACATCACACTTGAAGTCATGCTGTTGTACTGACGCAGGCATGAGGGCGCAGTCCGGGTACTGTAGATATTCTAGCCATGCTGATATTTTCTCGAGTATGATGTTCCTTTCATACAACAGTTCCACAAACACCATTTATTATCAACAGTTGATTTGTTTGTTTATTTAAACAGTTATTTTGCTTCGCTAATACTATCCTTCTTAACTGCGATTGGTGGAGCTGGCAAATGACAATTAGCAACTGAAGGTACATTAAACTTTAAATGTATAACAACTACATTATCTTGTATGTATTTTTATGTTCTATGGAGTCTTTTATTACAGCATAACTAAATATTAATAACTAGATATGTGATGTACAAGTGAACGCTCTACGTTAAAAAAAACATCAGATCTGAAACAGCTACTATGATTTGCTTTAGTTTCTGCGTTCCTAAGGAATGTTTATTGGACAATTAGTCTTACCACGAAAGTGAAAACGCAGTTCAGTCGGCATCGTTTATACGTTCGAAGTTGTTTAGTAAATCATTCCCTTATAAGTGAGTAAAGCCTAACATAATCCTCCCTCCTCTCTCTAACTGTCTCTCGACTGTGTTCTATGACACAGCTGAGAAAACTTTCCGCCTCTTGGCAAGAAAGTGAACAGCTTTTCCGTGTTTATCATCCTCGCCAGCTCTGGGAGGACCAACATGATCGCTGCCAAATTCCGCTCACAACTAGAAAGACTGTCAGCGTTGTACAGGCGGAGGGCGGATAAGTGAAAGAAGCCACTCGATAAGTGAAATGAACTTGTCATTTAAGGCAAAACAGTCATTTACGAAATAGCAATGAGCCTGAATCTCCCAAAAAAATTTAATCAACAACTATCTTAAATTCCTATTAGAGAGAATTATACGTGCACTGAATGAATATAAAAGGATGCCGTAAGGGTTAGATAACGCCCCGGTGTCTTTCTTAATGCTCCAAATTAAAGTTCTGTAATGAGAGGTTAATTGCATTTTTAAAAACTCAACCCACTCAAAAAATTTGTGTTCATCACTCTAGTACTGATATTAAAACGGTATCACTGGCACTCCAAAGGAAGACTCAGGGCTTTAGTTGCTGTAATACAACAGACTCTTTAGACAGCAAGGTTTATCCTCAGCTACTGCACATAATAATAATCAGAATCATAACTGATTTTCTAATGTAAAGTATTGATATTTCTTTTAGCCATTTTGTCACATTACTACCACTAACATTAATGTATTTTATTGGGATTTTATGTGACAGACCAACACAAACTGGCACATACTTGAGAAGTGGAAGGAAAATGATAAATGGTTTTTCAAAATGTTTTGCAAATTTTGAAAAGTATAGCCTGCATTTGTGTTCAGCCCCCCTGAGTCAATACTTTGTAGAAGCATTTACAGCTGCAAGTTCTTTATGGTGTATCTCTACCAGCTTTGCACAACTAAAGAGTGAAATTTTTGCCCGTTCTTTTTTGCAAAATAACTCAAATCTCAGTCAGATTGGATGGAGAGCGTCTGTGAACAGCAATTTTTAAGTCTTGCCACAGATTCTCATTTGGATTTATGTCTTTACTTTGACTGAGCCATTCTAACAGTCTCGAGTCTTTTGTAGATTCTAACAGGTTTTCATTTAAGATTGCTCTTTATTTGGCTCGACCAAATACATAATGCTGCCACCACCATGCTACCACACATTTGCATTAAGGTCAAACAGTGCATTTTTGCTGTCCCTCCCACATTGCGTGTCGCAAACTGCAAACAGGACTTTTTCTTTCAACAATTCTTGCCACTCTTTCGTAAAGGCCAGATTGGTGTGACTAATAGTTTCCTCCACCTGAGCTGCAGATCTCTGCAGCTTCTCCAGAGTTACCATCCGCCTCTTGGCTACATCTCTCATTAATGCTTAATGTCAGTTTAGGTAGACGGCCATGTCTTGGTAGGTTTGCAATTGTGCCGTTTCAGATGATGGATTGTAACGTGCCCAGTGAGATGTTCAAAGCTTGGGATTTTTTAAAATAAACTAACTCTGCTTTAAATTTCTCCACAACAGCCGTATTTATACTGAAATTAAATTACACACAGGTGAAATCTATTGACTAATTAGGTGACTTCTGAAGCCAATTGGTTCCGCTGGATTTTAGTTAGGGGCATCAGAATGAAGAGGGCTGAATACAAATGCACGCCACTCTTTTCAGATTTTTTATTTGTAAAAAAAAAAAAATGTAAACAACAAAACATTTAACATTTTCCTTCCACTTTACAATTATGTGCTACTTTCTGTTGGTCTGTCACATAAAATCCCAATATAATAGATTGACGTTTGACATTCTAATTTGAAAAAATGTGGAAAAGTTTGTGGCGTATGAAGGCCGCTTAGTTCTTGAGGAATTCTTTTTGTCTCTTATTTTCATTCAGTCTTTTTATCTGAGGAGTTTCAAAGGAATGTTTTTTATTTCGTTTTTTTGTCACAAAGTGACCTACTGTACGAATCATTTAAGCATAAAAAGCATCCAACATAAGGGATGAACCAGTGAGAAACAGGTGCAGATGATGAACAGATGATCAGGTCGGTGATTAGTAGCTGGTGAGGCTAATGCTGGGTGGTTGGAACAGATGAGAGGGGAAATGTGGTCGCTGCTGAGGTTTTAAATTGTATCTTTAGCCACTTTGCAGCCTGTCACAGTAAAACATTTGTTCCAATTTCTTTCATTTAATCTACATCGACTTAATTTCATTTCACATGAAGAAATGTGGTGGATCAAGACAGTACTGTATGTCTAATATATTTTTTCTTAATCCTCACTCAATATACAAAGTCAATATTTATCATCAATAACAGAAGCGACAACAAAGTCTTACAATTACTAGTTCGAGCAGTGTTGTGATTTCTCCACGTATACACGATTGTCTCACGTCCTACATTATCAATCACACAGGGTTTAAAAAGTTAATTAGATTCCATCCCCTGCAGTGGAATGTGCATGTTTGTATGCATCACAATTCATAATTAGAACAGTAACAACCTATAAATATATCCAAGCCTGTGCATCTGGAGAGAATTTACTCCCTGTGTGCTTGGAAAATTCTTTGATATAGAGCTTTGTTTTTTGTGTCATTTAGCAATTATTTCTCCCAGTATTATTCGAAACAGCTTTGCACCCTGCCCATGTTCTTGTCCAAGATTTCCCGGCGACGCCCCTTAACCCTGTCCTGATTCAAGCTCTGAAGAAATTCAGTCATGTTTCATTTCATGGAAACTCACGATTTTCATATACAGTACAGACATGTCAGATTCTCAGAAAGGTGCATTGAAGCCCTTGTCTTAATGATTCCCCTAACCATGAAATGTTCTATGTAGAACGAAAAAAAAATAGGGCTCCATGTCAGACATTTTAAGAAATGATTCTATGGAATTTCTTCTCAATAAAAAATCCTTTCTTCATTAAGGGACTTACAGAGTAAGAAACTGACCATGATTATTATAAGCTGATTATTTGTCTATTACTGCGGGTCAGTAAGTGGTTTATACTTTTTATCTTCATTCCTACTTGTATTCATGATGCATTAGTATTTAATAAGCAGATATAAAACATTCTTGTTCAGTATTTTGCTTTCATACAGTCAGACATGGCCAGGATTGACCCACACACTCAATTTATTATTATTATGAGAACATATAATTATGTTTTACTTTTGCTAATTTTGGAACTTGATATGCAGGAAATCTTCGGTCTGTTTTATCCTCCGCGATTCATTGCCTTTATGGTTTTATTTCACCACTGTTCATCCACCACTGGTGCGCCGCAAGAAAGCACAACCATGGCAACAGCAGGACTCCTGCCACTCACCTACCTGACGTCAAAGACAGTGCTCTGTAGGACGCCAGCTCTAAAGGACATCATTAGAGGCACCAGGCAGGAACAAGTCCAGAACAAAGCCTTATGTGTGTGAGCAAGGTTTCTCCCTGAATCCTGCCTTTAACCACTGCTTCTATCCTCAATGTCATTTTTATAAAGAAAAAATAATAATACTTGGCTTTAATTACATCTTTTCCTGTCCATGACAAACATAATATAATCACGCAGCACAAACACCACACCAGCTTAGCATAACGGCTTTTCGATGTGACGTGGAGACCATCTTTATTATCTTGTACAGCGTTACAGCATTCGCGCCAGCGTTATCAATGCTATTGATCTTATCGATCTTATTTTTTTTTTTCTTTAACCTTTGCTGCCTTTGATCTCTCTGATTGTATCCAGCAATGAAACACAGGGGTTTCTGGTAAACAGATAAGCATTTTGAAAATATTCTGTTCAAACTTGCTAAAACAATGTTTCTAAATGCAATATATTTATTTTTATTTCGTTGCACAAAATTGTCATTAAATTTGGTTATTTATTTATTTATTTATTTATTTATTTATTTATTTATTTGATCAATTTTTTAGAAATTGGTCTGTTGGATTGAATGGAACTCGATCTCCATTTTAATTTGATAAAAACAGAGCTTTAATTATCTATGATGTTCGTAGTCAAGTGTGTTCTCTGATAAAGCACAATCAGAAGTTAATTTCAGAGTGCGGTGGTGGTGGTGCATTCACATTTAACCACGCCCACAACCTCCCACAAAAGATAAACATGATTATACTGCCGTTTAAAGTGGATGAATCAGGGTTCGCATTAGTGTGCCCTCTCGTATCCAAATTTACACAAAATCAGGTGCAACACATAGGACACTCTTTTTTTCTTTTCTTTTTTTTTCAAGTGGATTTTCCTGAAATTCTAGTGGATATGCTTCAGTGTAGAAATGAGATCTTAGAAGGCAAAATATATATTTTTAATCTAGCCAATAAATCTATAATATCTTAAAGTATGTTTTACCAAATATAGGATTTTTAAGCTTCTTTCTAGTCAATTTTTACTAAAATTACAAGCAAAAAAAGTATTGTTCTGTTTAATTAAAGCGTTTAATTAAAAATATTTTTAATCATCTTAGATTTGGTTTATCCTAACCTTACTTTGAGAAAATCTAGATAGGTTTGACGACATTCAAGAATTTTACTTGCTAGGATGCTAAGATTTTTTGCAGGGAACGTGCATGAAGAAAAGAAAATGCTACAACGATCCCTGATGTAATATGATACGAAGTTAACAAGCCCTCATTAACTCGTTAAAACTAGCATGCAGTAAAAACATGACCTGGAAAAGCTTGCTAAAGACATATTTGAACGAATGCCAGGAGTCAGGGGTCTGACTGGGTGGGTGGTTGTGAGGTTTGGTAATTATGATCATTTTTGTTCATTTGTTTCATGAAAGCATGCTAATGGTGTTTGTGTGTGTGAATGAGCGATTAGGTTGTTTTTGCACCCAGAGCCACTACATCGGCCGAATGAAAAGTGAGGTCATGATTAATGAGCCATTTAGCACTCATAACCCAGGTTTTACCAAAAAGATCTAAAATGCTGTATCTAAAATATATATAATATGATGAATTATTTAAAATAACATGAATTTCACACCAATCTGGATGTTTCACTTTTCAAAGTTTCTACAAGGTTAACAATGATTCTTACTGAGCACAAAATACACAAGAGGGGTTAGCTAGCATCCATGCTAATGGCACACCAACATATATTTTAATGAACACTTTACTTTTCATAGTTCTGTAATCATGGTTGTACTTCTAATATGAATTTCTTCTTCTCAGGATCTTCAGGATGTTAAATATGTGACCTGTGCAAAGTTGGACAGTCATTAAACTAAGAAAACTCAAAACTTAGAGAAAATAAATCTTATCTATGATTGTTATTATAGTGTTCACTGGAGGCAAAACCTTCATCACCTTATGCTACATCACCTACTAAAAATGACATTAGTACAGTAATGACTGAAACTTCAAGTTTAGTTCCAAACCAGCTTTAACTGCCACGCAAAAGAAATTTAACTTTTTTTGTTTGTTTGTTTTACAGTAAATGGATGGTGGTGGTTAATTGTGTAAAGTCTCTAAGCTATTGATCGGAAGGTCAGCGGTTCAAGCCCTATCTCCAGTAGGTTGCCAGTGTTAGGCCCTTAAACCCTTAAACCAGGCCCTTACCCTGGGCTGACTAAGGGCTGACCCTGCACTCTGACCCCAGCCTACTAACAAAGCTGGGATATGTGAAGAATAAAAATGTCATTGTGCAGTAATGTGATGGGAAGTTCATGAATCATTTTAGTGACTTGGTTCTTTGAATATCGTTCATCAAAATTATTCTCTCTAATTTCTCTCTAATTTAGTCGTGTCCAATTCCTGCCCATCACTAGGGGGCACCACATTAAGGCTACTACTACCACTCAGTAAGGAGGGCCGAAGACTATCACTTGTTTCCTTCGAACCACGCTAACGCACCATTGCGGGCGGAGTAACACACTCGGAGCACAGCGCTATCCGCTCCTTCCGCTTGCGTGAGCTCACAGACGCCCCTGATTGGCTGTAGAGTCGTCATTAATGTGGGAGCACTATCTTTTTTCTAAATTAGATTTTAAGCATTATTTACAACAATGGTCACATTATTTTCATATTTTCAAATGCTGTTGCATTGAAACATGAGTGACGTTGCTGACGTGAGGAACCGTCGCATTTCCGGAGGTGAATAAACTTGTGTTTTTCAAAGTGCTTTTTGATTTTAGCTTTAAATCTCAATACAGATATGAATATTTTGAGTGCAAACAGACAGTGTTTTTATTTCACTGAGCCTGTAATGTGTTTTGCTCCATGTCTGAAGCATGACCAATGCTCCATTCTTGCTAGAGCAGCTAACAAGCAAATGCTTCTATAAATAAAGCTGTTAGGTTAGCGGCGGGACAAAACAATTAATCGCCCCATTTGACTCGTTTCTATTCGAGCAGTCTCTCACTGTGACTAAGTGGAAATTCATATCTGTTAATTTCCTCATATAAATCTTGAACCTCGTCCCCGCGGGCCTTTCCTGACGCTTAGAGAACCAATTCAGCTCATAAAGAGGGTTGATAATTAGCCAAAGAGTTTAGTGAGCTGTCACAGCACACGGCTCTCCGGGGACCTGGTCTTTTGATAGCTTTGCTTTAATTACTTCAGACCACGCGAGAGCATCAAGGGTGTAAACGTGCTCTGGCAGATCCCTGAATTCTGCCCTCGGCTAATAAAGGTCTTTCAGATACACTGATTAGCTTCAGCCTGTGCTAATGTAAAGGCTCACACACAGCTTTCCTTTAAATTATCCAATTATCCATGGTGCTTTGTTAAACTTTCGACCTTGCTTAATGTGTTTTTTCGGGTTGATAATGAATTTGTTTTACAAAAAGATATGAACTTGAGTAACATCCGATTCCTAATCCATAGGGTTTAATATGATGTTGGCCCCGCCCGCTTTTTAAATTATAATCCTATAGGACGCCATACAGGATGCAGTACTGCCTGCCAATGTGTAAATAGATTGCAGTGCGCCCCCTGTAGTAATTAAAGATTTGATTTGTATTGCAATCAAGTATTAAGATCTAAGAAATCGGCAATTAGGTATCGTAATAAAACAGTATCGAGCGACCCCGGGTGATTCCCAGCCCTCAAGTATATTGCATGACATTTTTAAACTAGTACCATGTCATTCTTTGTTTCATAATCAAGTCACAGTGCGATTTTCATTTTTAATTTTTTCAAAAGCAAGTTGCTCCTCATATAATAACTCATATGAAGTTGTAATTGAAAACTGTAAAATTTTTTTCTCTCCCTAATTTAGTTGTGTCCAATTCCTCCCCATCACTAGGGGCGCTCCCACGTTGAGGCTATCACTACCAGTCAGTCAGGGAGGGCCGAAGACTATCACGTGTTTCCTCCAAACCACGTGACGCCAGCCAACTGCATCTTTTCGGACTGCTTGCTCACGCGCCATTGGGAGCGCCGTAACACACTCACATTTCTTACACTTCTGTCATCTCACAGATGCCCATGATTGGCTGTAGAGCCGCGATTAATGTCAAAGCACTAACTGCCTCCCATCCCACCCCACTGCGAGCGAGAGGCTACAGCATCATGCAGGAATTGAATCTACCTCTTTACCACTGCACCACTCGGGAGTGGAACCCTGTCATTTTAACAAATCAAATAATGAAAGTATTGGATGAACAAGTCATTCATCTTGATTATTCTTATTTTTACATGCCATGTTGAAACTCTCTGCGTGCACAATGATCATTAATGTCCTCTGTGACTGTGGGAAACACTTGTTGGACTGAGTTGGCCCCAGAGGTGTAATTAATGCCCCAGAAATGTACCGTAGTGCAACCGTAAGGGGACAATTATGAATTTTAATAATGTTCCCTGTACAGTTTTATTCTTCTGGGTTCAGGGCTGGGATCATGATGATGATGCAAGCTGGCGATGTCCAGGGGAAATATCCTGTCTTGGGGGAGGTTCTGGTCACCAGCTTTAAGATGCTGGATTGCCGATATTATTTTGCATTCTCTAATGGATTCTTTACTGAGAACTCAACATATTACAAGGTACACAGAGTTAGATCTCGTTTTACCCATTTTGTTGATTTTTTTTATTTATGGCTACAATATTTATTTCCCCTGTCCAGTATCTTATGCCAATTAAAAGGTTAAAATAGATCAGATAGTACAGTTCTTGGACCCTAGTGTACATTTGGCTTGGCTCTGATGTCTGTGGTGTTTAGGATCACATGGTATTAGGATTGTTTCTAAACAGCTGTAAAAGCTTGCTTCAGGTGTTCTCTCACTCACTCATTGTCTATACTGCTTTATCCTGTATTCAGGGTCGTAGAGGGTCTTATCCCAGGAGACTTATCCCCATGCCAATACATCACAATGCACAGACACACATACACCCACTCATACACAATTTGAGAATGCCAAGTAGCCTAACCTGCAGGTCTTTGGACTGTGGGAGGAAACCCCCTAGGGTTTCGGGTTAGGGTTAGGGTTAGGGTTAGGGTTAGGTTTCGGGTTAGGGTTAGGGTTAGGGTTAGGGTTAGTTAAGCACTACACCACTGTGTCGCCACGCTTCAGGTGTTACAGTAATTAAAAGTAATGTTAAATGTTAATGTTAAAGCATTCACCATTGTGTTTGTGTGTAAGTGTGGAGACGAGATGTCAGTTGAGTTCAGCTGAAGAGCAGCTGGGTGTCAGAACAAGATCGATCAGGCCACAACAGCTGCTTCTGCATCTCATCAGCTAAAAATACCAGTGTTTTATTTTGCTTTTAGTGGCTTTTAGTGAGAGAGAGAGATTCATAAAAGAGAAATTTCATTAACCGCATGTAAAATCTGATCAGTTTTGCGGTTTGTTTGGTGAACGTTTGTAATAAATATCACAATTCGTCATCTTTAAATCAAACATCTAATATCTCACAACCCCCGCCCAAACCCATGTGACCCGCCGGACATGTTTATTATGCCAAGTACATTTTGTTTAATTAAAGTTCCAAGCAAATAAAAATATTTCCCAATGTTATTCAAATGAAAATACTAATTTTACTGTAAAAACACTCTAAAGACATCTTTACTCTTTAAAGATAATAATGATTAGAGAAATGTTCGCGCACACTTGAAAATCAAATTTGTGTGATTATTCCAACATCTTGGAAATTTTGGAGTAAATGTAGCTGTTTACTAAAACCAGCATTTTTTTTTATTATTATTATTAAGCAATTATACAATGAATTATCCGACATTTATTTTTCATTAACTTTCCACAAATATTCAAACATTTCAGTAGCCTAGAACATTTTTTGTTTCTCAATATAGAAACAATGATTTCCAAGTTTTAAAAAAATGATTGTACTTTATGTTTCTACTTGAAATGAGATTAGTTAGGTTTATCAAGGAAAACGATGCAATAGATCACAAAATATAAGAACTGTGTTTAATAGTGTCAGTAATTTCTTAGTGAGACTCAAAAGAACAAAAGACAAATTTCTAGGGATCACAAAGCCTGGACTTTGGAGTGATGGAAAAAGGTCATGTGGTCTGATGAGTCCAGATTGAGCCTATTCCAGTGCAATCGGATTTTTGGAGTACGTCACTTTTTTGGGGCCAGGCAGTGTACGACAAGGAGTGGGCGTGGCTTAAAGGCATGACTGCTCAAAACGAACATTTCTCTTTGGGATATTTTTCTTGTTGTAATTTTTAAAAAGACATCTAATGAAAGCAATTTGTCCTAAAATCAAAAACCTGCACCGTCTCTCTTAACACACTTATATTGCCGTTGATAAATAATACAAAACATGCCGGACTGGAGACAATTAATAAGACATGTCTGGACCAAAAACAGCAATAAAATATTTTTTATCAGTTTGAAGAATGTAAGATCAAAGCAAAAGAAAAAATAAATATATTGAGACTCTGAGCTGCTCATCCAGACTCTCAGTACTAAAGACGTCCAGGGTAAAGCTGACAGACACAAAGCCTCTTGGGAAATTAGCTGATGTCGGACTAGGGGTCAACATTCGGGGAGCGCTCACTAATCATGGATTTAACACGACGGCGCAAAACCGTTCATTTATTCGGACTAAAAATGGAACTGATCACGAATGTACTGTTTGGATGGGACAGATTGTTGCACCCTAAGCTGATCCAAGCACTAAAAAAAAAATTGTTTTTGCCCAATATAAGAAGAATTTGAACTGGTAAATTATAGAAGGAGCCTCCAGTGTGAGCGCTTTAGTTTAGCTTTGATGTCAGGTTCTACACAGAGCCGTTACATTTTGTTCGGAAGAAGAGCAGAAGAACAGAGGAAGACTCCAGAACATCAGCGTCTTATTTCATTTAATGACATGGTGACATCCTACTGATGTTTTCTCCATTTCATATTCAGGAAGTGTGTGTGTGTGTGTGTGTGTGTGTGTGTGTGTGTGTGTGTGTGTGTGTGTGTGTGGGTGTGTCATGTCTCTAAGACTGATGCTCATAATAACTGCTGTTTAGTCAACAGGAAGGATCTCATCATGCTCTGCTAGGCGGAAAAAGCCCACATGTTTATTGAGAATTGACAGTCAAAGCATTCCTTGTGTTCTTATTAAGATGTCTGACACACACACACACACACACACACACACACACACACACACACACACACAAAGTAAATTAATCCACTATGTTCTTCACGAACTGTAGACATGGCTTCGGCAGGTGTTCATTTAAATCCTTGCATTTTTGAAACACACACACACACACACACACACAAACCTGTTCATCAATGTCTCACTCAGGAAGCCATTAAAGTGAAGTGTGTGTCAGGTCATTTAGACATGACTGGAAGCGATATGCTGACTAACAACATCCCCAGTCCAAAAAGATTACCCGCACTGCTCAGAGGCAGCCTGCAGCTCTGTACGGCCTGCGGCGAGAATTTAATAACATGGTTCTACCCCCCAAACCAGCGAAATCTCTAAACCAACACACACACAATCAATGCAAACACAAGAAGCCAGTGCCATTTTTTTTTTATTAGTTTGCAAGTCGGGAAACCCGCATTCATTTGTTTTCACTCTACATTCCGGGTCCTCGTTCAATTTTATTTGTATAGCGCCATCAACAGTGGTCACTGTCGCAAACCAGCTTTACACAATCAAAAGAAAATTATGGAAATGAGTATGGAAATGTGTGAGAAACTGTATATAAATCACAATGATCAGGTCTTCCCTGATGAGGCGACGGTGCCCAGGGAGAAACTCCCTGAGATGGCAATAGGAAGAAACCTTTAGAAGAACCAGACTCAACAGGGAGCCCATCCTCATTCGGGTGATAGCGGATATCAGGGATTGAGCCGCAGTCACACTGTGTGTCCAGGAGCCTGGACATTCAGGATACTGTAACAGGAGATGTGTTCAATTAATATGGAGTCCGCTTTCGTTATTGGAGGCTCGGGTACAAAACTGTTGGAAATTCCGGTCCTGAACTATTAAGCCAATGCAGTCAGAGAGCAGCTGTCTCCATCAGCCGAGGGCAGGACTGTCCTCAAGTGGAACTGTCCCCAGTCACCACGTTCCATCCCAAGCAGATCCCACAGGACCTCCATCAGACGAGCTCTCCAACCAGAAGCAGGGCACCAGATCTATGGAATAAAATCGCTGTCAAGAATAATCGTGCGTAAAAAAAAAAAAAGATCCGTGTGTAATTCTGCGTTTTGTCCGAGTTGGATTCCAAAATCGACGGCCACGACAGCTTACAGACACGATATTTTGTGTGTTTGTTACAGTACAACTCTGAAATACACGACTCTGACCGTTTACAGACACAAAACTTGTTTGTACAACTCCTCTGTTACATGGACGAATTGTGAAATTACGCCCATGAATGTAGCAAAAATACGTCAAGACCACATGCACAGGCGTTACTATCCGAAGGAGGAAAATCTCACCTGCTATAGTTAAAACATCTCTGTAATGTTACTTCTCTTGAACATGTACGAATCTGTGAAAAAAAGAAAACTTACCTGAGACGATGAGAGAGCGCTCGGCCGCTGATCCGCCATTTTGGCGCCGGCGGTTTAAAACGGTGGCCGAATCGATTCCTCTTCCCTCGGCTATTAATGCCTGTGCATGTGGCCTTGATGCCGTATTTCTGACAGCGGTTTAACACACTACATTTCATAGGCGTCATTTCGCAATTCGGCCGTGTAACAGAGGAGACGTCAAAACGGGTTTTGTCCAGACGTCATTCCTGTCTTATGACTGAAGAAAATCTAGAAATCAAGTTGTGATGAAATGTCCTTTAAAGTGAGCACCAGAGCATCTTGGCCATGAGCATGTTATTACTATCACCAGTAACATATCGTTGCTGTCTCGTAAGTTTTCCGTCCTCCGATTGGTGGGTTTAAAATGAGCATCGTAGCTCAATCACAATCTGAATTTTTTTTTTATTTATCATCGCTGATTAAAAGCTCAAAACGAAAGCAGTAAGGGTGGAACATTTTGCTTTCTAAGACCGCAGGAACATTTAGTCTGTTACACCCTACACAATTTTATTATTAAATATTAACAATTAAATATTCTTCTTCTGTTGTTTCATTTGCTGCTTTGCTTGTTCACATGGGTTTTGAGGTCACCATCCATGTCATACTTTTTCTGTCTTGATATTGGTTAGGTTTTTTTTTTTTTTTTGCTACTGTAGTTCTTGGTCCATTTCACGCTTTTGTTGTTTCGTAGCTAGTAAATTTAAATGTAGTTTGATGGAGCATCTTCTGGAACCTGCATCCTGCACTCTTGGATTTCAAACGGAAAGCATTAAGAAATGGAGATGGAAAAATTTTAATAAATGTATAACTAACTAATGTGAAAGCTGCTGTAAATGAAAAAAAAACTAAAACATACATGGAAACAATTTCAGCTAACATCATGGGACAGTGACCTCACCTAGATGTCTTGCCCACATCGTAAAACCATGCTCAATCCAGAACCGAAGGTCATCTTCATGAACTTGGAGATTCTACAATAGTGGCACCACCAGGTTAGTCTAAACCACTGGTCCTAGAACAGTCAGGTCTGTGCAATGGTGGCAGCTTTGATGGGGAAACAGCATTTACTGTCTTGGGTGTGAGTCTAAAATTGTAATGCTTTCCAGGAAACTGTATTTATAGTCATAAACTCATTCTAAAAGAAATTGTAGATTTTGGGTTCAATGGTTCTATAACATATTTGTGGTCAGTGGCTCTTGCTAAGCGCTGGTCCTAGCACTCTGATTGAAATTTGTTGAAATTAATACAACATTCTTCAGGTTGCATCCAATCCAGTTTTGTCTTTAGGTGCAAGTCTAATCCCTAGTCAGGTTCTGCCATCTAATTCCCGCTCAATAGAAATACAGATAAGCCGAATCACACCATGTCCCTGTGTACACCTGTGTGACTCAACGTCCCTTATTAATGAAGCACTTCCTGCTGAACTTGTCATTACTCCTGCCTCGACCTCCGCTGTGCTAGCCTCATTAGCCTCAGCTCAGGCAGAATATCAGAAGGCCAGGCAGCTCCTGCCGATCTGAAACAGCTGTGTGTCGCCAGATAATGTCACGTAACCAAGCATGTAGTTCAAATTAGCCAAATGTGATAAACCACATGTTTTTGGGAGTGGTATTTCAAAGTTTAATTCCAAAAAGATTCATCTTGAAAAAGAGAGTCATCTTGAAATGATTCAGTAATATTCCTGGAACATACCAACAGCATTCCAAGAATGGTCAATCTTTTAGAGGAATCCTTATATGAGTTGGTGTCTTAGTAAAGTGTCTAAGTAACAAAATCTCTCCTGAATTTAATGTTCTAAAACAATGTTAGCAGCTCTGTACATTTTGAAATCCTAACCTATGTTGGTTCTACAGTCTTGGAACCATGTTCTAGCTAGAGTCTTGGTCATAAAAGTAGTTCTAGAATGATAATGCCCTCAGAGAAATGGTATTCCTCATGGTCCCAAAAGAACACCGATGTCTCCAGGAGGCACTGTGTCACCAGTTGAACTCCTGAAATGGTTTTAAAATGTCGATATCTCCAGAGGTAACCACAGTTCTAAAAGTAGATCAAAATTAACTGAAGAAAGTCATTAACATCTCCAAAGCAACAGTAACTACAGTACAGTTGTAGTCCGTCTAAAAGTGGTCCTAGCATATTAGTGCCTGGTAGCTGTTTTGGAAATGCCTCTAAATGGCTAATGCCTATGGTGGAGCAGTAATCATCTTCAACAATTGTTCTTAAATACTTCGAGTTCTAGAAGAACTGTGTCCACTTACAGTCATAGTCCATAGTTACAAAGTAGTCCCAAGTAGTAGAAGTGTCCTCCAAGAGAAGACTTCCTAAGTGCTTCTTTTAAATGGACAGAAATAACCACACTCGTCTGGTCTCGACTGGTCACCATGGCTTGTTTGTTCTGCACTTCGCCTTCAGCTGAAGCTTTAGCCAATCATGACCCAGACAGCAGACGGCCACAGCAACAGGTAGGAGAAAGAATTAGTCTTATTCTGTCTTATTTGTCAGAACAACCAGCTCTGGAAATTTTAAATACTTTGAATGGATGACCGTCCACCAAGGCACCCAGAATTAAGCCATGACTCACCCTGGCTATAATGTGCTTCAGACCGTAAATGGTTTTTCATTCGGCATGTGATTTTTATTTTATTTTTTTCTTCTTTGTGTAGGTTAGAGTGAAAGGAGAAAGTACAATTTGTTCAGGAGCCAATCATTTTAATCCTGTAATAGTTCCCTTATAATAAATCAATCTCCTCTAAGGCTGATGTGTCAGTGGTGTACTGTAGATAATGGTACTGGAAGTGAAGAGAAAAATGTATCAAGCCATAAAACGTTTCTTGTGAAGAAGCAGAGTGACGTAGGTTCTTTTTCCCCCGGCTTGTTCTTGTGATCACTGTGCTTTATTTCTCTCGAGTGGGTCTGAGAATGACAAAGAGCTCAGCACTGGGTCAGCCTTTATTCTTCGAGCTGAAAAGCTCAGAAGGGCCAATTTGTGAGTCGTGCAGTTGCTGACAGATGTCATCTAATGGCTTACGACCTGCGGCCTACACAGGAAAAGAATATTTGCAAAAGGCACAAAAAAAAAAAATTCCAATTGGACCGATGTTAATATCCAGGTATTTAACAACAAAATTTAGGGTCGTTCATTCAAAACCTTGTTAACTATTGTCCACGTTCCCTCCGATCTTCCAGCACTGCTCAGCTGGTCCTA
Source organism: Clarias magur (assembly GCA_013621035.1). Taxonomy (NCBI): domain Eukaryota; kingdom Metazoa; phylum Chordata; class Actinopteri; order Siluriformes; family Clariidae; genus Clarias; species Clarias magur. The sequence continues at coordinate 491,049 of QNUK01000218.1, forward strand.
ACATCTCTCAGCGATCGAGAAAGACCTGCATCTAGATGCCACCTACTGTAGGGGCTAGAATGAACTTATTGTACAGTAGATGTCCATGAAGCCGAGTTTCTGGCGATCTTTAAACAGCAACTAAATTTCTGGTGTAACCCCCCCCACACACACACCAAAAAAAAAACCTTCCCAACAGTGTTTGATTGATGGTACTTAGTTAGAAACCTAGTAACCCAGTGTAAGGATCTATCCAGTGATGGACACTTCAAAACCCTGTCTGGATAAGAGCGTCTGCCAAACGCCCAAATCTCCGCCACTGGCGCCCTCGGCTTGTTCATCAGGGATGATCTTGATCATTTGATTCATATACATTTCCATCAAATGTTTTTTATTATTTATTTATTTATTCTGTGAAGCGGCTTTGCGACAATGACCGTTGTACATGTAAAATTTGATTGAAATAAAATGTAAATATAATTAATCACGGAGTGAAAATGTACTGTATGCAGTTGCTTTCCCAAAATCAAACGGAACTTAATAACCTTCATGTTATTTGGCAAGGGCGTGGTGATGTGGTGATGTAGTGGTTAGCACTGTCGCATTGCGCCTCCAGGGTCCGGGTTCGATTCCCGGCCAGGTCCGATTTGCATCTCTGTTTGCATGTTCTCCCGGCGTTTGGTGAGGTTCCTCCCACAGTCCAGCTGGCATTCCCAAATTGTCTGTAGTTTGTGTGTGCTGCGATGGACTGGCACCCTGTCCAGGACGTACTCCGCCTCATGCCTAAGTTTATTTTTTGCATTTGAACATACAAATCGGATGCTATTCAGATTTAATCTGGGTCACTTGTATGTGGCCTTAGATTGGATACATACATATCTGACATGCTGCCACGTGATTTCTTCCTTCTGGACCTCAACAAATACAGCTGACTCACCGCTCGCCAGCCTCCAGAGCCAAACCCCCAACGTATTTATTTTCTCTAGAATCCATTGTTTTGCATTTTTTTGACCCAGCTGGTCCGAGCAAAGACTTTGTTTCGGCACATGTGGGCCATTTCAGAGGATAGATGCATCCACATTAGGGTAAAAAAAAAAAAAATCGCTTGTAAAGTGAACAAAGCCTTAGACACACACTAACTCGTCCAGCTTTCATACTGTAGGGTGACATTACACTGATTACGTTGATCTTTTTTGTTTTCAAATTAGCTCAAGCACCACACCGTGGAAAAGCTCCTACAAACAATTTACATATAAACTCATTTATATCCAGTTGATAAATGATATGTTTCTAATTTGCATATAGAACATACATGAGGGAAGATCTTCTATGAAAATGATGCCGTTTAATAAATCTCAAACAATTTTGTATTTGTATTTGAGCTGATTTCATGATTGGATTTGAGCTGGTATTATTATGCAGTCTGCCTTGTTTTTGCTATTCACACACATTAGGTTTAATATTCTGTAAAATTGACTCACTCCAGTGTGTGTGTGTGTGTGTGTGTGTGTGTGTGTGTGTGTGTGCAGATAGTTTTACTCTGGAACTGCTGAGAGGGTTATGGTTATGCAAAATTTATTAAGGAGGGCTTTGGCATTTTCAGAGTCTCTTTGAATGGCTTATTGCACAAAGAACTGAAACGGCATTTACATAAAAACGTCGTTTCGGAAACGGTTCCGAGCTCAGCCGTGGAGGATTATGCGTTGCGCATTCGCGTGCTAGGAAATCTGGACGATTTAAGCAAAGTTCTGTTCTAAATATTTATTAAAGTTGCAGAAATCAAGAAATGTGACTGTCAGAATGGGTTGTCTCGTTGATCTCTATTGTTTAAACCGTGCACTTGCTTGCATAGTGTAGCAGCGTGCATTGTTAAGAATAGTAATACTTCTCACACTGCACAAAATGATCCCAATAAAATCTCAGGCAGAACTCCGTAGTGTAAAAAAAAAATGCTTTTCTGGGCCTATTCCATTACCATATTGTGTTTATTGGCACCACCATATTGTGTTTATTGGACAAGACTTTCCTCCAGGATTAATTAAGTCTTATCTTATCTTATCTTATCTTATCTTATCTAAAGCACTATCCACCCACTTCCACTTGTCCTGGCTCACACACGCCCATGATTGGCCATTGTCCAAAGCATGGACTCCCAAGCATCATCTGGATAATACGCAGCACGCTTTTCTGGATCAACTTAAAAAACGTAAACACAGGAACACAACGCTGTTTAACACCAATACGGATTTAATTCGACCTTGCACGTTTCAAGTCTCCTCTGGATAGCATACAATACATGAATGATGATGTTAGACATCTGTATGGGTTTTGCAAATGTCTCAGAGAAAAATATTCGACTACACTGTAAATACGCTAAAGCCTCACACACACACGCGCGCACACACAAAGCTAACTCAGGTCGACTGGATATCCATCAGCGCTAAACTCTGAGCTGCCAAAAGATTTAGAGCTCTGGAGTAGTGGATAACCCTTCATGTGGGATCTTCTCATAAACACTGTGAACCGTCTGCGTCTTGTGTAAACTCAGAGGAGAGATAACGTTACATGGGTGGAATAAATTACAAGGGTTTAGTGTTTATAGGATTAGTAAACAGTGCTCGCTTAATCCAGAGTGGATTAACAATAAAGTGCTAATAACCCTCTGTCTCGCTTCATCACACTTTCCTAAAAGACAGGAACGCACACATGTATGATTCTAGGATGGACTTCCATCTACTCACACTCATTTTGCTAATCAAAGTAAGCTTCATTATAATTACAAGGAATCTAAAAACACTGACGTTGTTTCTGTGCTTACAGTAAGTGAACATTTCACTCCAGTAGGTTTATTAGTTTATACCTTTTACTGTTACTCCACTACATGCTACAACAAATATTTCTACTTTCTACTCCGCTACATTTCCTCATGGCGCTGTGTTACATGACTAGAGCACTGTTCTAGTATTTGGAGCTGCTGGAGTGGTGATGCGTATTTGCATGATTTGTCATCCGTAATCACGTAGCAGGTGTTTTGAAATCAAAAGTGGAGACGATTGCAGAAGCAGCATGTTCACAGTCGGGAAGCAGAGAGAGAGAGAGTTTTGTTACTATGACTTTCAGGATACTGTATGCTACACTGAATCTGTGTAAACTCAGCAGTATAGATAGATATTTAAGTAAACTCGAAGGTGAGTACTTTTGTGAAATGTAAACGGTGGACTTGAGTAATATTTCACCTACTGCATGTTTACTCAAGTACAGGATTTGTGTATGGTGGCCACTTCTGAGAAACAGTAAGTATTTAAGTGGGCTACATGTTTGAAGTACATGTTTGATGCTATAGCTAGCTAGCTTGGGTAACTGGCTAGCAAGAGAAACATATATAGAGACAGCCCTGCTGGAAAAAAAAAAACAGAATAGACCAGCATAGACTGGTTACCATTATACCAGCATGTGTGGTGTTTTGGTGCTGGTATGCTGGTGACCAGCATTATAGTGCCGTGATACTATGCTGTTCACCACCCCATCTAATGTTGGTATGGTATAAAAGCCAGAATACATGGAAGATTGTCATCCAATATGTAAAATATAAAACAGAATCAGTATAAAATCAGTTTTATTGGCCAACACAAACAATATTAACATTGTGTAATATGTAACAATATATACAATATGTTAATTTAACAATGAACAGCAAATAAGTTTTTATTTAAAAAAATAATAATAATAACAAAAACAAAACATGAGACCAACCTCTCAGGGACACTTTCACACCACAGGAGTGTAAATGAGTGAGCTTGGCCCTCACTCTTTATTTAGGGGTCTTAAAAAAATACAAGAGATCCGTCCCGAATCCAGACCCCAGTCGTGGCTGAGGTTCCCATGACATAGTGATGGTCCTTCTGTATCTTGCCTGCTTGTTTGCATTTGGTCTCTATAAAACAGGTGGCTGATCATTTCCATGGTCGCAACTGTTTATAAAAAAAGGAAAAAGAAACATAAGCATGATGATAATAAAATTACTGTCACTAATCATCAATAACTATTGACCAGGCATAAAGACAACAGAAACGTTTGCAATGTTTAGGCTCCAGGAGCTAAAGTGTTTGTGCTAAATAACATTATAGATACAGTAGCAGTAGCAGTGTAATAAGCTAACCAAAAACTGAACCAAATAGCTACCATAACATGAAGCTATCCAAAACAGGGTGAAATATATTATAAACATTTACACCACAGCGGATACTGACAACCATCTGTAATCTACATACTGTAAGGCGTTAGCTTAGCCACCTGTGAGCTAACCTGTTTGTGCTAAGCTACATGAGGCAGGATGTTAGCATGATTTAGCAGTGTTATCGACATGCTAACCAAACCATGTAAGTGACATTAAATGACAATGTTTCACATAAACTGGCAAAAGCTTGTGAGAAAATGAGGAAAAATAAATTAATATTAGTTTTATATTATCAGAATAAGGATTATATTAGATTTAAAAACTTACCCATGGTAACAGTTTGCTGTATTCTCCTCCTTCGTTCTCTGTTGGAGTTTCCGTGTTGTTCTGAGGTAAATCTAAACTCCTCCCACTGTCCAGAACATTCTGTAGAGCTTCAGAAACCTGCACAGCGAATAACATCTTCCACACACGCAGGAAAATTATCGCATCTACTGTGTGTGTGTGTGTGTGTGTGTGTGTGTGTGTGTTTGGGGGCGTGGCCTTGTATGTAGATTACCCTGACTGTTTCCCTGTGAACAGCGTGTGGGCGTGTCCTGTCTCAGGTCATTATCAGTGAATGAAGTGAATTTTGTGGCAGAAAGACTGTATCTCTCCTTAGATTCATATGGATTACGTAAACTGAGAACATTTATTTTTGATTTCACTATTAAAAAACAAGATAATCAGCTAAAATGGTAACCAATTTTAACTACCAAAACCTTGCTGGTGGCCCAGCATATAAATCATGCTGTCCTATGCTGGATTTTTCACCAGGCATGCTGGTCTTCCACCAGTTCCACCAGCACTGACCAGTATTAACCAGCATAGACCAGCATATAAATCATGCTGGTCTATGCCAGCATATTTATAGCAAATCCATTACCAAACCATTCATCAGTTTAGCTAGCTAGATGGGCAAGTTGATTTGTAGCTAGCTAACAAGATAAATAAAGAGGGGGTACGTTTCGAGATTAGCTTGCCACAGATCCGGTCACTGTTGCTTCGTCGCAGGGTCGCACCCATACACCCAAGTCTTCCAGTGATGCTCCTCAGCTCTTGAACTGATTGTGCCACTCAACACATCTCGAATGACTCATTACAGCATCGCTGTAAACTTGCCAAACGTCTCTATGGCAGATTTGCTGGGTTTCACACAGAATTTTGCGTTTGCACTTTGTTGTAACTTGCTGGCCATGATGAAATAGCAGGCGTTGTAAGGAACATGGTCAGAATAGCACCAGTTCCACAGCTCCCCATGTACACAGGACGATGTCTTTTGGCACGCTGACTTATGAAGGTTGTGCAGACATCAGTTGGCGTGTTACAGAACCAGTCCTTTTGATCCCACCTCCTATCAATGTGTTTTTTTTATTTATTTAATTAATACATCAGTGAAGGTACATTTTTAAATTTCAGTTACTGAAATATTTTGCTATATTATTTCTATTTCTTATTAACTAGTTAATTTTAGTAATATTGCTACTGTATGTGTATTTCAGTTTTTGGGGGAGAATTTTTTTTTTTGCTAGCTGTTATGCTAATACACAAGCTTAGCTTTCCTCAGTCAATCTCCCAGAATAATTCACTACTATCATCCCTCAGTCTGTGATAAACATGTGGACTAAATTCCAGGATTTAAAAAGTATTTAAATTTAGATAACATGATCACGCATTGTGACGTCCTGACGGTGATATAGCTGTGCTTTTCTTTCTTTCTTTCTTTCTTTCTTTTTGAATGACATTAATTAAATAAAAGAATGAATTTCTTGACCCCTTTGTAAGTAATCTCTTAAGGAGATGAAGGTAATCAAAGCATGATGTACAGAAAGATGGAAAGCGTGTGAATGAAGAGAGAGCGCACGAACAAGCTATGGCATATGAAACTACTAATTAAGGCTTTATAGGTTCACTGTAGATGCTGATATCAGCGACAGGTTATAGTGGGAGACGGGCAGAAAAGCTCATTAGGAAGCAAAAGCATGTGATTTGATCCAGACTGCTGGAACAGGGACGTGTTTTCTCTTCATGACTCATGATTCAACGCTCTCCTTTTTAGGCCGCGTACACTCTGCTGGAATTTCAGGGGGATTTAATTTTCCAGGGTGTTCCTGACAGATGAGCTGTCTTACTGCTCTCACTTACGCACACACACGCGCATACACACTGTGTGTCCACACATGCATCATAACCAAACCCTAATGGCGTCTCACAGAATAAACAGAAGCGCTGCCAGGGCGATGTGTGCTCCTCGTAACCAGGCCACGACCTTGTCATCACTTCTTCGCTTACACGTTAAACGCTTTCCAACGACGCCTTCTCATAACACACAGCAATTACAGCACTATTCAGCTCCTAATAAGGCAAAGGTTAAGGCGTCGACACCGCAGAGCACATATACAGCGCGAATGTTCGCGAGGTGATCTTAGTCTTGCTCGGGGACTTCTCTTCCTGAAGCTAATTACATCTTCTTTTTTTTTTCTTCGGCTTGGCCAGTGTGTTGGAATGTATTTAACAGAATGGTATTTAAACCAATCATTTTCTCATAAACATCTCCAGTTCATTTTGTTATGTACAATGGGTGTTCGGGTCAAGCCAGGACTTTTACTTGTACAGAGCAAAAACTCCCTTTATTTCTCTATATAATCTCCTGCTACACCAATGCGCTTATCCCAGTGTCTCACTAGTGCTTGGATAACATCATGTTTTTTCAGAATGTTTTCTCGCTACGCCAGAGACACAATCTGGAACGCCGGCCTCCCAGGAACTCCTAATGGTGAGACAAGTGGATTGAAGCGTGGTCAGGACTGTACGGCGCATGTGGCGAAAGCTCTCACCCGAGTTCCTGTAATAAGTGCTGTTGGTGTATGATTGTGCCTGCAGTTCCCTAAGAGTCTCATCACCGTACTGTGCTTGCGGTCTTCTGCGAATAGCAATCGTCTTTACACCTTCATTCACCAGAAATTCCATCACGAGCCCCGGTTTGTCCTGAAGGCTGCTTCGAATATTCACTCCTGCTGCAGATTCACAACTGCTCCTGCTAAATGCTCTCATTTCCTCCTGCATTAAACAAAGCACATACCAGACACTGGCCTTTAAAGCTTTTCCTCAACAGTAAAACCTGTGGAGAACCTGGACGACTTACTAGTTACAACCAGAAATCTATTTGCTGCATAGTGACTTTCTAAAAGCTATTGATTTTACACCACCAACCTGGAGGCAATTTTAATAAGACTCGAACGTCGCTGCTTTTCTTACAGTAATTGGCCGTACAGGAACGAGACGACGTAGCCCATGGCAACCTGGCGGAGAAGGGCGTCACCGTAAAACCAGAAACAGCAGGGAGCAGATGAGCATGGGAAAAGAGAGAGAGAGAGAGAGAGAGAGAGAGAGAGAATGAGGATTAGGAGCATTGCCATGAATGTGTGGCATTTTCTGCACATAAACACATTAACACAAAGTGATATCCAGCACAAGGCTTCAGCATGGCGCCGTCTCTCCGTCTCCATTGTCCTCCTCTCCAAATTAAAGCGGGAACACCGAGCAAAGTGTTCCAATTATCCTGATGGATGGGTGTTTATTTTCTTAAGTGTGCCAAGCAGTGTTGTCCTTTTATTCTTCTTCTTCTTATTTCCTCATTTTTGGAGTCATTCCTAACAAGTTCCAGGGCTGAGCTTAGCCTCAGATCTGCTGCATTTGAAAGGAATAGATAGTGTAATAACTCTAACCGGTGTAGTACCATGTAAGTAAGCTCTGCTGTGATAATTATGTGAATACTGAGAGGTTCAGAATTACAGAGGGATTTTAAACATTAAACAATCATTTTCTGTCTGTTTATTGGTGCGTCATACAAACAAGATACGATAGCATTTTAAAACAAAGGCCTTAATGTAAACTTGTGTTAGTATCAAAGCTGCTGTTATAGAAAATTATAGGTAATTAGCACCTTTTGGCCAATCAGAATCCAGAATTAATGCCATTCAGCCAATTAGAATCCGGAATTGGTGCTGTTCAACCAATCAGAATCCAGAATTTGTGCTGTTCAGCCAATCAGAATCCAGAATTTGTGCTGTTCAGCCAATCAGAATCCAGAATTTGTGCTGTTCAGCCAATCAGAATGCAGAATTTGTGCTGTTCAGCCAATCAGAATGCAGAATTTGTGCTGTTCAGCCAATCAGAATCCAGAATTTGTGCTGTTCAGCCAATCAGAATGCAGAATTTGTGCTGTTCAGCCAATCAGAATGCAGAATTTGTGCTGTTCAGCCAATCAGAATCCAGAATTTGTGTTGTTCAGCCAATCGGAATCCAGAATTTGTGTTGTTCAGCCAATCAGAATGCAGAATTTGTGTTGTTCAGCCAATCAGAATGCAGAATTTGTGCTGTTCAGCCAATCAGAATCCAGAATTAACACAGTTAACTTAAGACAATCAGAATCCAAAAGCTTGTACCATGGTGTAGTAGCTACATGCACTTCCTTTCTTTAGGCATAATTTCTTACATTTTTATATATAATTGGACACATGGATTCTTTTTCTTTTCACTATGAAACTTATAATGACTTTCTAGCATTTAGACGGTTTTAGCCTGCCAAGTCCACCTCCACTCTCGGATGAGTGACATCCAGGAAAATGAGGGATTGATCCAGACAGGTCATGTTACATAAGAACTCATCGTTGTTTGTGTAACATTCTTTACAATAAGACAGTGCACTCCACACGGCTCATGGAAAACCTTTCAAGGTAAAACAAACAAACAAAAAAAAGTTCTTCCAGGAACTCTTATAGAGGCGTTTAAAAAAGAAGAAGAAGAAGAAGAAAAGGGAGATAAAAAGAGAACACTTTGCTTTGATCCCCAGTCTCTTTGCAGCATTGTTACTGTATACTTTAAACCTGTTAGAAAGAGAGCGAGTACAGGGAAGTGAAGTTCACCTGTAAACAGAACAGACATGACATTAAATATTCATATCATGCTAACGGCCCAATCTTTCAGCATGATATTAAATTTTCATCTCCCTGCCTGGGCTTTCATCACAGTTTGCTATCTTTTCATAATATTATATTGGAAAGATGGATCTCGCCACCATGTTTTTAAACTTTAATGAAACAATCAGGCGTCAGACATGAACACAATTATGTGCCTGCGTTCCATATTGCTGAACGTTGATAGAAAGCGGTTTTGGATGCGACGTATCCAAGTCTGCAAATTAAGACCTACTCTTTTGTAACTTGTGCTAGTATCAGAGCTGCGGTTATAGAAAATGATAGATAATTAGAGCCTTTCGGCCAATCAGAATCCACCATATGCATACAGGACATAGAAAAAGGTATTCTGATTGAATGTTATATGTCCTATTCAGATTAGATTGAATATAAAGTGTTGAATTGTAATTATACTTTAGTATCCCGTGATATAAACTACATACTTAAAAATCTGAGTTTATCACCAGTACTAAAGCTCTAATGGAACTTAATATAGTTTTAATAATATTGCTAGTAATATAAATTGCAATATATGCTAATGATGAGTTTTTTTAAAATTCTCATCTTCCAATATGTTAATACTTAGGCAAATATGCTTAAAAAAATTATTACAACATGCATTTGTCAATGTTTCTTATGGTAGACTATTACAAAAAAAAAAAGTTCAGTGTACTATATATATATATTTAAGCCTATGATATAGAGACCCTGCAGTCATGTGACCTGCTGTACAATTGTAAACAGACGCCACATCCACAGTCAAACTTTACCTTGACACTGACAGTCAAAATGGCGACCGCGAACAATAATGATCAGTTGTCCATTATGAAGATCTCACATGATCAGAGATCAAGTTATCAGTTACATTTTCTTTCTGCTCTTAGCATGCCAGATGCAGTGGTCCCTCCCTCTGGTTATTTTTGAAAGTGTGCTGAACTTAATAAAAAAAAAAAGTTCAAAGATTTCACTGGAGAAAGTTTGTGTAAGAGTATAAGAGTTTATTGATTTTATGTTATTCCTTGTAATAAAATAAGCTACCCCTGGGTCTAGGACTCTATTAAAGCTAATACCAGGCGAGTAGGATCTATGGCAGTTGATGTTCCCATGGTGTGACCAATGCAATCATGCATTAATTCATTCTCTACACCGCTTTTCCTGTAAAGGAACCCTGGAGCCTTTGCTTGGAGACTTGGGCCACAAGGTCGGGTTCACTCTGGACAGGGTGCCAATCCGTCGCAGGGCCCACAAGCACACACAGACTTATAAACTACCGGCAATTTGGGAACACCAAATAGCTGCACGTCCTGGGACTGTGTGGAGGAAACTGGAGTACCTGGGGAGGAAACCCAACAAACACGGCGAGAACATGCAAACTCCATTGCACTCAGACATGAGAGACAGGACTCAAACACTCCACTACCTTAGATGAAGCGATCACTACAAAGGCGCCAGTCAGATTTCCTTGTCCGCCATGTTGGCTTCAATCATAGCTATTAACCATAAATCCCTGTTCTAGTACTAATGCCTTAGTGTATATCTAATATACAACATTGCTCTATAAACTTCTTTCTCAGTACCAGAATCTTGTCTAGGTCAACAATGCTGTATTTAAGTATAGAATGAGTACTAAAAGTTGGTGTCTTTGGTATTCGTATTCTGTCCGAAAGACTTTCCACTCCTAATGCACAAATGAGGTATGTTTTTTTTTTCTTTAACTAAACCCACTGCTAACTGACAGATCTGCTGCTCTTTCTATGGTGATGTTGACAGAAGCAAATTCAAGCAGCTAATAAATTCTCCATGTTTCCCTACTTGATGCGCGACATAATTGAGGCTGATATTTTCCTGATGAATTATTTATGATGGTTTGTCAGTTGGGAGCTGACAGCTCAGGAGGGGATGAGGAACACTGAGGACCATTCCTTTCATGTTGTTGTTTTTTTTTTTTTTTTTTTTCTTTTAGAAGGGAATTCTAAAGGCTAATATTGTAAGACAGCATTGTCACGGTGAAAGACACGCAGGGTTTGACATTTCCCATCTGACATTTCAGGAAGCAATTTCTTTAAACCCCTTCCGTCCATTTATTTATTTTGTTTTAATGAGATGTGCTTCTCGGCTCATAAATAACTGTTTGGTAGAAGAACATGACATTTTGCGGCGGCGTTGCAGACATATTCAGTTGCATCATTTTGGACTTTACAGTGCATTGATTACATAATCTCCCTACATTGTTTTTTTTTTGTTTGTTTGTTTGTTTTTGTTTTGTTTTTTTTGGTTGGAGGGTGTGTGTGGCTAAGTCTGCACTGTACAGACATGGTCTTATTATTAACAACAATCGTTATTATGACTCAGTAAAATATTGTGACTCATACTGTTTAAGTGTGCAGTCGAAGCAAGGATGAATTTGCCAGAGGTGTAACGTTGAAAGCTGCAGTCAGTGGGCACTTTGGACTCGAGGAGGAATTAAGGGATGGACTGAAGACAAGACTAGGAAATGGGTAAAGGAAAAGGCTTTAGCATGGACTAAGGGATGTAAAAGTAAAGGACTAAAGGATGGACTACAGGCAGCACTAAACGATGGACCTGGGGATAGACTAGATGGAGGAAGTGTGGAATACGCTAAAAGAAAGGGATAGGGGATAAAAATAGAAGATGAACAACGGGATGGACTAGAGGTGGGATCTAAAGAATGCATTAGGGGATTTACTAGTCAATAAACTCGAGTCAACTAGAATTGACTTGAGAAGAAATTGACTAGATGATGGTCCAGAGAATGCACTAGAAGTAGGTCTAGGGAATTGACTACTAGAAGGGATGAATAATGGACTAGATGAGGGACTAAGGGAATGACTATAGAAGGAAGTAGGAATACGATTTAAGGAGGGACTGGGGAAATGGACTTTAGAGGAGGACTAGGAAATGGATCTGGGGAAGGATTACATAATGGACTAGTGGGGCATTGGTGACATAAACCTCAGCCACTGGATGCAGTGCCGGTCCCAAGCACTGATAAAATGGGAGGGTTGCATCATGAAGGGCATCCGGTGTAAAACCTGCGCCAAGTTGTTGCTGTGCAAATCGGATGGACCACTGTGGCGACCCCTTGACGGGAGCAGCCAAAAGAATAACAACAACAACAACAACATAATGGGCCAGTGCAGAGACCTTAAAATAGAAAAGAGGTGGGACTGTGGAATTGACAATGATAGGGACTGGAGAACGGAGTGCAGGTGGAGTTGGACTAGAGGATGGACTAGGGTGATGAAAAAATAGGAAAATGAACTGGCCTAAAGGATGGACTTGAGGAGGGACCTATGGATAGAAGATGGAATTATCTGGCTGATGGATTCAGAAAGGGGCAGAAATATCATGTATGTGATGGTCTAAATAGACTGAGGAGTAGCAGAAAAGTTCAGGCAAGATGGTGGTGGGTTTAAGAATGGATGCGAGACTATGGACCATAAACACCATGCTCCCTTCATCCCAAAGAAATACGGACACAGGTTCAAAACCATAATAATCAAAAAGTATTCACTTTCAAAAACAAAAAAGAAGCCCGGTCTTATTCTGTCTGCTGTAAAATGTCACTCGTGTTGCTGTTATGAGCTTAGTTTCATCTAATAAAGACCGGGTCTGCTTGGAAACAAAGGCTGTAATACATCCTTGTTTTTAGCTTTTCCTGTGGATTCTGGTCAGTGATCCTGTGGGTGTAGATGATGGAGAACCAGGCCATTCACTCAATAATCATCTCACACTTCTCTGGTGCACTCTGGGTCATGGAAAATACCATGAATACCATCAGCGCTACTCTTCTGAAAATGTCATGCCGTTCCTATGGGAGGGACGTGCTGGTAGCTTTCGTGCATCGTGCCATCACATCATAAAGAGGTGCACATGGTAGACCTTTTCCTGTATTCGACTTTCAGACAGGGCTTGTGTGTATTCCTAGAGATCTACTGTACCACCATGATCAGCTAAGCTTCAGGTACCACCCTGGAGAATTGGATGGGAATTACTGCATGAGATACAGGCTGCTCTGCTGGAGGAGGTCCAGCGGATGTTGGGATGTTGGTCTAATTGGTTGGTTTAGTGGTTAGCGAACATTCGTCTGACAGCAAAGCGACAGCACAGAATAGGACTGTGACAAGGCTAGGTTAGCGCTAATGAACCTGGAGAAGTGTGGTGGAACGAGGAACCCTTTCTAAGAAGCAGTCCTCTAAGCTGTTTGTTTAAAAGATTCAAAAGTCCGATTCATTAATGTCAGGGAGTTTCTGAAATAACTGAGAGCTTAAGCAGTTAATTGGATGGTGGAGCATGTTGGTAAATATTTTTAGTTCATCTAGATTTAAATCCTTCCCAGATGCTAGCTTGCAGGAAAAATAACGGTTGCACATTTAATTGCACAGATGGGAGAGCTTGAGCTTCAGCACCTGGATTTTACTTCATCTCACCTTCATCCGATATTTTCGCTTTCCATTTTCTCGCTCTCTCTCTGTCTCTGTCTCTTCTGTAATTACCCATGTTCACATTGACAGGAGTGCTAATCTACAGAAATCACCCTTCTTTCCCTTCTTGCCCTTTCATCATCTCTGCTCACTGATGGGTTTCAAACCAGAATTCCATTTCCACAACATGCATTTTATGATCACTTTGATGAGATGAATCAAGATGAGATTTTCTCAAACTCGCAACAACTCATCAAAAGGATCTCAATGAAGAATAGGATTAAGGCGCATTTTTACATCATAATATATGAAATCCAATCATGTATCAATATGTAAGTGAAGACTAGAGCGACACAATGATGATTTATTAATTTTTTTTTACTTTGATCTTCTTGTTTGTTTGTTTGTTTGTTTTCAACAGCTCGGTCATGCAATTTACTATTCAATATATTAAACATTTGACGTTTTTTTTTTTTCTGCCCCAATTTTGAGTGACTTTAATCAGCTTCATGCCCTGAGCGTGACTAAACGAGCTCATTAGGCTAATTGCACAGTCACCCCCTGATTTTGCTCCAGTTTTCAGTTCACGCTGTTGATAAATGCTATGGAGAGCACTTCTGCTGATCTGCTGCTTAATCACCATGCCTTCTTTTTAATACTGTATGTGAAATCTCATTAATCAGATCTCAGTCTGAACTCGCACATCAATGTCATTTATCATCACTGGGTTCTTCTCACGAACCTATTATTAAACAGAGCTGGAACAGACAAAAAATATCACAATTCCGTCATGCTTAAGCTGTTTTTCATGATTGATCCTCTCGTCAGTATCGGGCATTAATGTGACAGAATGAGGGTGAGTGCATGAAAACATGAGCATGTATTTCTATTTCTCAATCACTTGCATGCAGACGGCTCGTAGTACAGCGCTTAGCACAGTGGACTCGCACCAGGGTCCGGGTTCGAGATGATGTGTATCTGGGATGCACTGAAGGTATCATGCAATCTTTTAATCCTAATTAATTACAGTGATGAGACGAGAACCACACGTACACAAACATGTCATGCACACACTCTGTACACATTCTGTACACACTCTGTACACATTCTGTACACATTCTGTACACTACACTAACCTACAGAACAGCTGTTGCCATGTCAACGGTGAGAAAACAAGTCTCCATGGGGAACAAGAGTGAGAAAAGGTGTGTGTGTGTGTGTGTGTGTGTGTGTGTGTGTTGTCCATCATGCATAACCTTCAGGCTGATACACTATAAAGCACTTTGTTCTGAATCAGTAAATATTTATTCTAATTGGTAAACAAGCCCTGCACTAACACCTGGCCCTGGTGGTTTTAACAAGTAGCTCCAGCTCTCATTTCAGCACTCACTGATCTCATCTACAGTCAGCTCTTTAGATAAACATCTGCCACATCAGGTACGTGGAGACGAGTCATCTACAGATGATCATCTACTGAGCACACTGAGACACGAGTAGAGTTAAACATCATCACTTTACATGTGCTCACCTCAAAACACAGAGAGAGAGAGAGAGAGAGAGAGGAGGGAGACAAATGGAAATGGAAAATCTTAGGAAGACTATGACAGACAAGTGTCATAGTGACTATGACAAGTGACAGAGATGTTGGAAAAGGAAGAATGAGATGAAAAGCAAGGGAGAGGAAGACAGAAAAGGAAACCTAGAGGGACAGAGAGACAAAGGGAGAGGAAGACAGAAAAAGACACCTAGAGGGACAGAGAGACAAAGGGAGAGGAAGACAGAAAAGGACACATAGAGGGACAGAGAGAGAGACAAAGGGGGAGGAACGCAGAAAAGAACACCTAGAGGGACAGAGAGACAAAGGGAGAGGAAGACAGAAAAGGACACCTAGAGGGACAGAGAGACAAAGGGAGAGGAAGACAGAAAAGGACACCTAGAGGGACAGAGAGACAAAGGGAGAGGAAGACAGAAAAGGACACCTAGAGGGACAGAGAGACAAAGGGAGAGGAAGACAGAAAAGGACACCTAGAGGGACAGAGAGACAAAGGGAGAGGAAGACAGAAAAGGACACCTAGAGGGACAGAGAGACAAAGGGAGAGGAAGACAGAAAAGGACACCTAGAGGGACAGAGAGACAAAGGGAGAGGAAGACAGAAAAGGACACCTAGAGGGACAGAGAGACAAAGGGAGAGGAAGACAGAAAAGGACACGTAGAGGGACAGAGAGACAAAGGGAGAGGAAGACAGAAAAGGACACGTAGAGGGACAGAGAGACAAAGGGAAAGGAAGACAGAAAAGGACACATAGAGGAACAGAGAGAGACAAAGGGAGAGGAAGACAGAAAAGGACATGTAGAGGGACAGAGAGACAAAGGAAGATGGGGACAAAAGATGGACAGAAACGATAGACAGTGAGAGAAAGTTTTACATATCAATAAAGAATCTGTGAGTCCAACACACTGAATAGTTACACGCATGCAATTCTCTATCTTGCCGATTCTTTTGTGTACTGGGACAGGTCCTCCATCAGGGTTTGGATTAGGTCCTTAGCCGGCTCACATGAATTTCATCCACTGTTGTGTTGTGTAGAATGTTGACATTTACTGAATATCAACTACATAATTTGTAAATTAAAAATTGCAATTAAAGTTCTCATTTGAGTTGCACTGCTTTAATGTTGCTATACTTCTGTCGTGGCAATAAAGAATCTTGACTCTTTAACAGTACACTGTGCATGTCAGGTAGACTGGATCAGCTATTGTAAAGATGCATTTGAATTGCTGTTTATTATACAGTAAGCCCATTTTGTAGGGAAATCATGGTGATAATGTGACCTGCATGCTCTAGGTACAGTATATTTTAACTTCCCAGGTTGTGCTCGGTGTGACCTCTGTTGATCAAGCAGTGTAACTGCGAACACTATTCAAATAGCTGTTATGCAGCCGTTATAACTCACCACACAGGTCATGGTGGCGGTGCTTGAGCATGGGGGTAGTCATTCTTGCTGAACTCATCAAAATGTTCGAAGAAGATGGAACGCTGAGCAGATATCTGGAGATGGAGATCAGCAGGAATGCCGGGAGCCAAGAGCAGAGTTGTAGTTTGTCGTGGGAGTCAGTGTTCTGAAAGGGTTTGAATCTACAGGAGCTGTGAGGATGAGCACACAGCCCAAGAAACACACAACATACAACATAAGTGCTGGTCTAAACAGTCAGGACTCGTATCTCAGCACCTACAACAAGAAGACGTACGGTGGCGTAATGGTTAGCACTGTGGCCTCGCAACTCCCGTGTTGAGGGTTCAATTCCTGCATCTTGTCTCTGTGTGTGTGGAGTTTGCATGTTCTGTCTGTCTCTGGTGCGTTTCCTCCAGGTTCTCTTATTGTATCCATGCAAAGAAGGCTAATCCCCAAATTTCCCGTAGTCGGTAGTACCCCACCTCGTGCCTCCCCCAACCCTGCACAGGATAAGTGCTATAGAGAATGAGTGAATAAATGAATAATAAGAATTAGGAGTAGTCAGTATTAGTAGCAGTATCTGGAATCTGAAGGCTGACTTGGTGTGTTGCTGGAATTGGAATCATCTGGATTTATACTTACAGTACAGATCAAAAGTTTGGACACCCCTTCTCATTCAGCGAGAGTTTTCTTTCTTGTGTTCTTTCTTGTGTTCTTCAGCCCAAACGCGTCTCTTCTGCTTGCTGCCTGTCCTTAGCAGTGGTTTCCTAGCAGATCTTCTAGCATGAAGGCCTGATTCACACAGTCTCCTCTTAACAGTTGTTCTAGAGACGTGTCTGCTGCTAGAACTCTGTGTGGCATTCTGTGTCTCTGATCTGAGCTGCTGTCTGATCTGAGCTGCTGTTAACCGCGATTTCTGAGGCTGGTGACTCGGATGAACTTCTCCTCCGCAGCAGAGGCGACTCTCGGTCTTCCTTTCCTGGGCCGGTCCACATGTCAGCCAGTTTCTTTGTAGCGCTTGATGGTTTCTGTGACTGCACTCGGGGACACTTTCAACGTTTTCCCAATTTTTTCGGACTGACCGACCTTCATTTCTTAAAGTAATGATGGCCGCTCGTTTTTTCTTTACTTAGCTGCTTTTTTCTTGCCATAATACAAATTCAACCTCTTTGAATGAGAAGGGGTGTCCAAACTTTTGGTCTGTACTGTAGACATGGAGTTTTGTTACTACCTCTATTTAATTAATACACAATATGGATAAAAATATTAAGCCAAACCTGTTGTTTGTTGACTTCAGTTGGTTCAAGCAAGCCCCTTATCCCCACTGAAGGCCAATCTTGATTAATGCTTCAACATACAGTACCAAGACATCTTGGACAATACTGGGCTTCTATGCAACTTTGTAGCAACAGTTTGATGAAGGCCCTTTTCTATTCCAACATGACTGTGTCCCGGTCCACAAAGCAAGGACTATACAGTAAAGACACGGTTTGACGAGTTCAGTGTGGAAGAACTCGACCGGCCCGAACACCGAGCCCTGACCTCAACCCCATCGAGCACCTTTGGGATGAATTGAAGCGGAGATTGTGAGCCAGGCCTTCTTGTCTAACATCAGAGCCTGAGCTCATAAATGTTCTACAGAATGAATGGACATGGAAACACTTCATAATCTTAGGGATGGCCTTCCGAGAAGAGTGACTGGAAAAGGGAGACCAACTCCATGCAGAGAAGTATTGAAGTATATGCATTTGGAAACAATGTCATTGCAGGTTTGGCCAAAAAGACTTTTGCCTACGTAATGTATTCAAATATATATACATATTCTCCGCTCCTCAGCCGTCAGGTGGAATGTGAGATTGATAACACCTGCTCCAGGAGCTTTCGCACTACACTTCTCTCCCTCACTAGTACATTTTGTAGTTTGTACTTCGCAGTCACACACACTTATCTAAAAGCATCGCCTTCTCTTTCCTGTTAGGTCAGGAACGAAGTGCGCAAGCAAAACAGGTATTTTGTATAAAGGTTTAGCAGGGGCATGCTTCTTAAACAGCATGGCAAGCTAATGCCATCTGAGTAAAGCTCTAATCTCGACATGAGGCCAGCTCCTGCTGAACCGCCGGAAAGAACCGAGAGAGACGAGAAAAGACGAGAGCGAAATGAGTGGAGTGTGTCAGAAGAGTGAGAAAAAAGTGTTTAATGAGAGAGAGAGAGAGAGAGAGAGAGAGAGAGAGAGGCGGTAATGAGATCCTGAGGGAAAGCAGACATGACTGATGTAGAAGACCAGTCAGAATCTAACACACTTCCTGTGGAGACACACACACACACTCATCTTCATACAGGATCGATGCTGATGCACAGACGTTCCCTTCATACACACTTCTGTTCTCCTGATTCTCTCTCTCTCTCTCTCTCTGCACATTTCTCTTACATTTTTGTTCTTTCCATCTTTCTGCCTCATCTTCATCTTTCTTTCTTTTGTTCGTTGTATTTCTCGCTTCCTCTCGCCTTTGGTCCGTCATCTCTCCCTCGTCCTTTATCCTCCCTTTCTCTTCTTCATATTCTCAGTTTTTCGGTTAATTTGTTTCACGCTTGATCTGATTCGGATTAATACATCCCTCCAGCGTACTTCAACCCTTCACTTTTCGTGTTTCATTATTTCTCTCTCTCTCTCTTTTCTTTCTGTCTCGTGTTTTTTCGCCAAACGCCTTCTACTTTATTTTTTCTGCTTCATTCTTTTCCACCTCCCTCTTAACTTCTTTTTTTACTCCTTCTCCTTCGCTCCTTTCTTGTGTTTTTTCACTATCGTAACTTTCATCTCCTCCTCCTCTTTACTTTCTCTCTCAAACAGGATTATGTGTGTGTTTTGTTTTTTGTTTGTTTTTGTTTTTTTTGCAGATTAGAACTGAATTTAATTTAGCAGATTAAAGATTCATTTAGGAGAGTGAATCAGTCACAGGATGTATCGCTGTGATGACTGGAGCTTTTTAAACACACACACACACACACACACACACACACACACACACACACACACACACAGACACACACAGACCGTATACAGTGTTGGTTGCTAGGTAACAAGTGCTTATTGACCTGAGGAGGATTTCAGATACAGTGTTGTAAAATAAGAGCTCATTCTGTTTCCAGTAAAATAACTCACACCTCAGTTCAGGTTTCTGACTCGTATGAGGGCTTCAACACCTTCCTTATCATTTCATCAACAACCTGCTGCCATCTATACATCTGTCCCTCCATCCATCTGTTTATCCATTCATTCATCCAACCATATATCTACTCGTATATCCATCCATCCATCCATCCATCCATCCATTCATCAATTAATCTACTCATATTTCCATCCATCCATCCATCCATCTACTCATAGTATCATTAATCCACCCATTCATCTACTAATATTTCCATCCATCCATCCATCTACTCATAGTATCATTAATCCACCCATTCATCTACTCATATATCCATCCATCCATCCATCCATCCATTCATCAATTAATCTACTCATATATACATCCATCCATCCATCCATCCATCCATTCATCAATTAATCTACTAATATTTCCATCCATCCATCCATCTACTCATAGTATCATTAATCCACCCATTCATCTACTCATATATCCATCCATCCATCCATTCATCAATTAATCTGCTCATATTTCCATCCATCCATCCATCTACTCATAGTATCATTAATCCATCCATTCATCTACTCATATATCCATCCATCCATCCATCCATTCATCAATTAATCTGCTCATATTTCCATCCATCCATCCATCCATCTACTCATAGTATCATTAATCCATCCATTCATCTACTCATATAACCATCCATCCATCCATCGATTTATCTACTCATATATCCATCCATCCATCCATCCATCTACTCATAGTAATGAATTAATCCATCCATTCATCTACTTATATATCCATCCATCAATTTATCTACTCATATATCCATCCATCCATACATACATACATCCTTCCATCAATTTATCTACTCATATATCCATCCATCCATCCATCCACTTGTCTATCTATTCATCCATCACATGCATCTATCCATTCATACATCTACTGTACTTTTATATCCATTCATCTACCCATCCATCCATTCATTTACTCATGTATCCATATATCTCTCCATCCAACTATTTATTTATTTACCTCTCCATACATCATGCCATCTACTCATTTATCCATCCATCTGTCTATCTACCCATCAATCCATCTACTCATACATCAGGATATTCATCTACTATCAATCCACCCCTTCCATCCACTCATCCATCTCCCTGTCCATTTGTACCATCTGTTCATTCAGCCATCCTCTCATGCATTCATGCATCTTCTCACCAATCCCTCTACTCACACATCCATATAGCAACTACTTGTATATCCATGCATCCAGCATTTACTTATCCATCCATCCACCAATCCATCCTTCTATTTATCTAACTATCCACCCATTCATCCATGTACTCATCGCTCAGGCTACTCAAACAATAATATTAATTTACTCATATATCCATCTATCCACCCAACTATCCACTCATCCATTTATTCATCCATTCATCATTCAGTTATGGATTCCAAGCTCAAGTTCCATCTCTACCATAATTTCTACTCTTTCTTCATCTCCATCTACACCTCCATTCACTGCTCTCTACACCTACATTTTCATTTCCGCCTCCCACTTGTTCACCTCCATATACAACTGTTTCCATCTTCAAGCCCATCCTCAATCTAAATCTTTATCTTCACCTCCACCCTGTTATTTACAGTCATTGGGTTTAATAATAGTATTAAATGATGTAGCTGATGAGCTAAGGTGTGTTCATTGTCTAACAGAAGTTTGTTTAGTTTAGCACTAGAGGAGCAAAACTAATCTAGCTATAACTGAATGCTGGATGTTAGTGTAAAGAAGCGGCCGTCTTGGACAGAGTTTGGTAAACTACAAACTGTGAGGCTAAAGGTGGATTTGAAGCAAAAGTCTGGTAATGTGAATGTGAATGATGAACAGAAGTTTAACATTAAATTTAATTGAGGATAAATCCATTGAATTTTTATTGAAACAGCATAATGTGTGCAAAAGCAAGGAGGCTTTGGGCACGAGGCTGGGTACACACTGGACAGGGTGCCAATCGCAAAGGTTTTAAATGTATAAAAGTAAAGATTTTACCATTCTTGGCATTATTTTACACAAATACACTAAAATCTCTTTAACGCTAAACACTAGTTACACACAGAACAGATTAAAAAAAAAAAAAATCAAAAGACTGGATCAGGAAAGCACTGATCTTTTTTTTTCTTTACCCTAATACTTAAGTGCATGTCTTGAGCTGTTAATCTGATCATGTTCTTCCACACACACACACACACACACACACTAAGTGAGTGATTAACCAAATCCACTAAATCCCCTCGAGTCATTACAGTTTGTTCAAAGTCCAACATATGCACACAGAATATTTCTGTGTGTATCTGTCAGAGAGTGCGTGTGTGTGTGTGTGTGTGTATGAGAGAGAGAGAGTCATGTCGTCCCTGGCTGTGTTCCTGAGCCATGTTCCTGGCTGGTTCTTGTGTGTTGGAGTTTTCGTACCCGTCAGTCTTCTGCTCCTGCTACTGACGCGCTTCCTGAAAATGAACCTAGACAAAGGTGCCAAAACTTTTACTTTATTGTAACATAGTACATCTTTATTTTGCTCTGTGTTTGTTGCATGTGTGTGTATATATATATATATAAATTTCCATGCCATTCCATCTATTCTCTGTACAGTATCTATACTGTACTACACTATGTTTCTATGCTATACTGTACTTTATTATGTGACAATACGCTACACTATAGACTATACAGTCTAGGTTAGGCTGCAACATACCAAAACGTAGAGTTATTAATTGAGAGTGCATTTGTTTCTTTTGGACCAACAGTGCCTAATTTCCCTAAGAGTGGTTGTGAGCTTTGGAAGCCAACAGCATGAAAAATAATAAACAAAACACTCTGTACCTAAACTTAATTTGACCAAACAGAATGAAAGAAATAAGAAATGCAGCTCTCGTTTATTTCTTCCTAGCTAACCGCAAAAAGAGAAAAGGCATTTAAAACAAATTGCACCGACCTTCAACCAACCGCTATTTACAAGTTATTTACGATATATCTATAATAGAACCGTGGTCCAAATTATAAGAGCAAATTACAAACAAAGCCGTAAAGAAATCAATAGGTCATACAGAACAAGGCAAGGATGCGGATCTATACCAACGGAGACGGATGGGATTTCTAGTGCTACTGTCATCCATGCACAAAGCAGAAGGCCACTATACTACAATATACTACACCATACTACACTGTACTGTACTGCTGTATACCCTGGTGTTCTGCATTATACTGTATTTATGATACAGTACTATGCAGTTTCCACACAATGTAGTATTTCTGTCCAATAAAGTGGTGAGTGGTCAGTTAGCCTTTGTGTTTTTACAGGCAAAATATTAGCATTTTCTAATTTTCCTCGAAATTCATACCTTGAATTTGACAAGGCAATAATAAGGCAGTAGTGCACTTAGTTTAGTCCTGTCATGTTCTAGAGCTGAGATCTCCGCCTCTCTTTTTTAGTATATTATACTTATACAAAATATACAGGTTTGGAATGAACAAAGAAAATATATTAATGTTATACTACACTATGCAGTGGAACCTTGGATTACGAGCATAATTCGTTCCAGAAGCGGGCTCGTATATATCAAAACATTTCCCTGTAAGAACGCGCGCGCACACACACACACACACACACACACACACACACACAAAATAAAATATGTTTTACACACGCAGGTGGTCACAGTGGTATAGTAAACAGTACAGGCGTGCACAGACGTTGATTATACCAGTGAGAGACGCGCACTAAGACCGAGCAGACGAGACGATGACCCACAATTCCACAGCGCGCAAGAGAAAAAAAACCATTGGCTCAGTTGTGATCATGTGACGCTTGGTGTCTAAACAAGATACTCATACACCAAGACCTGCTCGTTTTTCTGCTCGTCTTGCAGAACGCATCCGGGTTACTCGCAATCCGAGGTTCCACTGTACTATACTGAACTAATACTTCAGTACATATACTGTGCAATGCTGTACACTACTTAAACTATACTATGGTATGCTATGCTATACTATGCTTATGTGTGCTGAGATCGAAGTCTTTCATTTTCTGTACATTACACTCATTAACAGAAAAAGATACGTATACACAAACATAAGTATGTTACTATTCAATTTCTGCTAAGGTACAGTACATACTATACTATACTATACTGTTATATACTGTACTATAGTATGCTCTAATGTTCTTCAATATACGGTGTAAGTATTCGGTGTTGTACAATACAGCACTATGCAGTGCTATTATATTCTGTACTATATCTCAAATTTAAATCCTGATGGGATGAATCCAAGTGCACAGTGTCAATTTGGTTAGAATCTGATGATGTCATTTTTCTCCCCAAATGGTAAGGGGGTCAGGGGCTATTTGTGTTTTAGACTTTTGCGAAAATTGCATTGTGCATTAGAGAGGTCAGGACTGAGACGCCAGTGCACTTAGCTTTGTCCCAGGTTGCTCCAAAGCTAAATTGCTGAGGATTGTATTTCCACTGTATACTATACTCAGATCAAATATACAGGGAGGGACACTTAAACATGTTTAACCAGTTTAAAGCAAAATCCGACAAAAATACAACCGACACTTTTCATTTGGTAATACAGTTTAACATTACTAATATTTTTATTAAACTGCAACCATGATCTGAAAGATAAGATACAAAAAACAAACAAACAAAAAAAAAAACAAACAAACAAAAAAAAAAAACATATGGCTGTAATTTTATTTTATTTGACAAAAGTCTTTCAAAAAAAAAAAAAATGAATCCTATCCCAAAGCAAAGAAAAGATCATAAAGATCCCTCTCATTATCGCCCTATTGCTTTAACCAGCGGATGGCCAATGACTGCCTGGTCTGGGTGCTGGAATCGGAATATCGCATAAATAATGACCAGTGTGGATTCAGGAAAGGACGAAGCACTACAGACCACCTGGTGTGTCTTGAAAACTATAATCGTGGTGCCTTCATTAGGAAAGATCGCGCTGCGGCAGTATTTCTTGATCTAGAAAAGGCCGAAGACACAACATGGAAATAAGGAATTTTAAATGAATCAAATGTGTCAAAAATAGCAAACCGATCATCAGAGCTGCACAAACAAGAACTTGGAGACCCTCCAGGAAGCATTTTATCTGCAACACTTTTTAGTGTTTAGATTAATAGTATTGTATTTAAAAAAAAAACAAAAAAACATTGTGTCTGATGTTCTTTGTAGTCTATATGTAGATGATATCTGCATTGGCTACAGAAGCAAGAACATGATGACTACTGAGCAGAAAATCCAACAGAAGATGAACAAAATACAATCTTGGTCAACGCAGAAGTCTTCAAGTTCTCACCAACATTTTTGTCAGCTTCGGTACATAATGAACCGGAGCTGTTTATGGACGGAAACCTCCGTTAAAGTCGTTAAAGAGGATAAATTTCTTGGTCTTCTATTCCACACATTAAACTGCTTAAAGAGAAATGTTTCAAAGCCAGGAATATTTGAAAGGTTTTATCCTAAACCAAATGGGGAATGCAGGCACTTCAACTCTGATGAATATATATCGAACTTTGATTAGATCAAAACTGGATTATGGAAGTATCATTTATGGTTCAGCCAGGAAGTCATACATACATATATATATATATACGCCTCCTGGACACTGTACATCCCCAAGGCACACGACTGGCATTCGGAGTCTACAGAACATCAGCAATCCAAAGTCTGGATGTTGAAGCTAATGGACTTCAGTGAAACCACATCGCAAAAGGATTCCCTAATAATAACGGACTCAAGATCACGTCTCCAAGCAAACAGATCATCTACCGACCGTCGTGGAAATCCTAACCAAGGTATCGTTCAATCGTTCAGTCAATAATTTTAACAGAGTTTTCTGTTGGATACCCGGACAGTCAGGTAAAACTGCCAAAGAAGCATCATCAAAAAAACAAAACAAAACAAAAAAAAACAATCAAATGCTTTATACTCTTCACAGATTTAAAACCAATTTTAAATGAATACATCAAAAATAAATGGCGACCAGAATGCGACCAATGCGTAAAAAATAGACTATATGAAATAAACTCTGACGCTGGATCAAGACATACTGTACATGTCCTTTTAAAAATCGCTGGCTTATACAAGATGCGGGATACGACACTCAAAGGCTACACTCACATTTCTGCTGTCTAGAGAAAATCCACCACAATGTCTATGATTCAGAACCCAGCTGTCCATCAAACGTACTGGATTTGACTGTAACTCTTTCACTCCTTTAAGGAACTGGTTTCATTCTGTTGACACACACACACAAAAGAAGAAGTTTTTGAACCAGTAAATCCAATTGTAGTTTTAAATTTCTTAAATCGTTTCTAGTTGTAATATTGAATAACAAAAAAAAAAAAAAAGAAGAAAGATATAGTATAGTAGAGCAGGGGGCGGGGCTACACACGAGTTTATGTCAATCAAACACGTGATTACAGGACGACACGGTGACTGGAAACATCGCATCGGCTGCCAACATCGCTAGTCGGTCAACTTCACTAGCTTTAATAATGAATCGCAGTTGTGCTGGTCAAGGTGACAGCGAACACGGCTCCGACCAACAGTGAATACGATATTAAATGAATTACAGATCCTGTGATAAAGAAGCTTTAAGGAAGTAAATGAAAAGAGAAGTGTGTACTGTATGTGTGAGACTCGGAGAAAAAACGGGTCCATTTGTCTCAGTAATCAACTTCGACGGTTTCTCTTTGTGTCTCAGTGGAGGCGGAGTTGTCTGAGGGCCGGGACCCACGGGACACAGCACGTCGACTCTGTTCCAGTCGGCAACGGCGGTCCAGACGCCGACGTGACAGCTGACTGACACACACACACACACACACACACACACACACACACACTGTGGAAAATGATCTGGAGATTGACAGGAGCAAGGCTTTTGGAAAGTAGGACACAATTCAAGGTCCTCGAAAGCGATGAGCTGAATGAGTATCACACACACACACACACACACACACACACACACACACAGGCAGGGAGACGTGAGCTGTTCTATGCAGACACACCAATTAATAAACTCATCGACGCCGAAGCACTTTTGTATTCTGGATTCCGATTGGTCAGGAGGATGACCGATGCTTTTCCTATGAAGTAATGCAGCTAGGAATCCTATGTTAACATTAGTGCAGGTATTCTACCCATGTCATCATTTCTAGTATCATATCAAATATATATATATATATAAATAACGTAAGTGGAAACAGGAATTAACTTCTTTCATGGAAATTACATGCAGCTACATGTACTGACTGAAAATTAAACAAGTCCCGGTTTGACTTGAACACCCCTTGTATGTTGTTTACTACCTTTTTTCCCCCCTCTTTTCAGTACTGTAAGAAATTTAGCAGCGATGTGTGAGGTGTTGCGGTGTGGGAAAATTCCGGAATGATCCATGACTTGGCTTCAATCATGTTGCGGCTCATTTAGAAACAGCTGTTTGGGAAAACCCCGCCCCCACTGACCACGCCCCTAAAGTTTAAACCTTGAAATCATCTTTTTTTTAAAAAACGAACAACAAAAAAAAAACAAACAAATAGGAACGATGGTCCACACGTTGGACGGTTCGACTTGATGACGGTGTCGAAACGTTCCACATGCAGTCGAAACCGTCGTTTGTATTTTGACGCATAATGATGAAGTACGACATCCCTTTACTTGAGCGAAAGTCGAGATCCTGAGGTAAAATATATACTTTTTTTAACATGCATTCCCACTTGGGTAAAGTTGCCTTTCAAGTGTCCTCGAGTTTCAAAAGTAAACCTCTCTGGAAGCTGAATCATAGGTTCTTGCTGGGTAGAAATGATTCTCAAGTCTGAGGTAAGCCGAGTCGTATTCAAGGTCAAAGTAGCGACCTTTAATCGCAGCTCTGGTGCCGTAACCGTGACGGGACTTTCCCTCCTTCGGCTGTTTAATTCTGCATCATATTCAGAAGGTGGAGCCTCAAATGCTACAAAGTCCAAATGTAGTGAAGTATAAAGTACAGATGTTTGTTGTATAACGTAGTGAAGTAAAAGTAAAACGTGTCCACTAATAAAACCACCCAAGTAAAAACGTACAGACACATGAAATGTACATGAACTGTAAGAACAGTCATCAGGTTCATGTGCTGAGGCTGATGAGTCGGGACACAACGATTAGAGAATAAACAAACTTTTATTTGAACAGTGTTACAACAAAGAGAGGACACGGGACACGGCGAGAGGGTGGAGCCGTCGACACGCACACACACAAAAAAAAACAAACGGATAAAAACAAGCTGACAAGGAGGCGGAGAGATGAATGACCTCGAGATGTGGAGGAAGGAGAGGAGCAAGTTGTTGCTTTTTTTCTTTTTCAATTTTATCCTGTTGTAAAATTTGGATGTGGTGAAAAAAGTAGGTTTGTAATAAAACGTCTAAAAAAAAGGGGCGATGACGAGATCCGTTTCATCAGTACAAACATGATGGGGATTTTCATTTCTTTCTTTTAAAGGAAGAGTAAAATCTGTGTAGGAAAAGTGAAACACCTTGAGCTGCCCAGAGTTTTCAGGAAATCTTTTTTTTTTTTTTTTTTGGTCGTTTTGTATCAGTTTTGTATAATTTTTCTGTATGATTATTAATAATTCTTTCTTTTTTTTTTTTTGCTAATAGAGGTAGACGAAGTGCGCCTCCTTGTGGTGGAATGTGCGAGTGTGTGTTTCTGCATAGAGAAAGGATTGGCACTGCGAGTAAACTGACTCTGGTCCCTTACATGAGAGGGAGGGTCATCTGAAGCCCTGCCCACTTCTCCTAAACATGAAACCCCTCCCACTTAAAAACAAACGGTCCATAATTTGTGTGTGTGTGTGTGTGTGTGTGTGTGTGTGTAATACATGGATATAGCGAGAGAGTATTTAGTATAGAAGACAGATTCAATAAATTCATTGTAATGCTAAACTCTCATTTGGACTTGATAAACTTAACGAACAATGTTTTAAGGGGAAAGAAGTCAAGTAAAAATAATAAAAACAGTAATAAACGCTACAAAAAAAATGTTAGCTGAAGTGGTTGGGTTTTTTCTTTTTTTTTTAAACATTGATGAGCGTAGTATCGGCGTCGTCCGCGCTCTCGTCCTGTGTGTGTGAGAAAGACGATCACTCGCCCGGAGAACGCAGGGAAAGAGCTCCGTCTGAAACGGATGGACAGTTGAGACGCAGCAGACAGGTCTGAAAATGAGTGAGAGAGAGAGAGAGAGAGAGGGAGGGAGGAGGTTCAGTGGGACGTCATCACTCGTTATTCGCAATCAAAAGAGAAACACAGAAGAGTTTATTTACAGAAGCAACCTGCTTTCGTTAAACACCTGTGACACTCCGTTATCTGTGTCTCTCTCTCGTCTGTATCGGTCTCTATATCTCTGTCTGTTTGTCTAGATCTCTCACTTGTCTCTTTCTCTCTGTCCCTCTGTGCTTGTCTCATTGTTTTTCTGTCTTTGGTTCTTCTCTCCGTTTCTCCATGCATATTTTCGGACAGACAGATCCGTCTCTGATTATTATTATTTTTTTCCCTGATCTCTCCATCTGAACATGCAGATCAGACAGCGAGATCAAAAGAACCAAAATAATCAGACAATTTGACAGAGATTAGACAATGATCAAGATAACAGCCAGACAGTGACGAGACAAAACGGGCAGACAAGACAGGGATCAGACATATTGTGTTGAAGATCAGACAGACAGATCAGACAGCGATCAGAGACACAGATACAGCACTGATGTCTGTCTGATCGCTCTCAGCCACGTGTATAATAACACTACCGTACAGGACACTCTGTGATCTGAACTAAGGAAGTTCTGGTTGCCATGGAAACCCCTCTCACCCACACCTTCACTCGTCCTCCTCGGCCAGCTCCGTCTCCTTGTGCACCACCACACGGGTCACCGACATGTCCGGGTGCTGCTCTTTGGCTTCCTTTATGGCCTGGGCTAAGGCCTGACACACACACACACGAAAAAAAAAAAGCATGAAAGAAAATGTCATGAAAGTAATAAAGACTTTAATCAGGAGCTGCTGCTGTTGAAGGGGAAGCCCTATCAGATCAGCAGATGAACAGCTGCCTCACATCCACTCTCGTGTCTTTCGTCTCGGCCCCTCTCCTGACCGGAGTCCGATATGGTGATTATTTAAGCGAGGTCCTTCTCTATGAGGCTTTTACTTAATAAAATAAAAATAAAACACTCCTGTAAGATCTGCAGGGTGGAACCAGTTTCATACTGGTGTCAGTATCTAGGAAGTCCGTTTCTACGGAAACAGAGGTGTTTGTTACGGTGCTCTCTGGCTCCCACGCGCTCAACTCTACATCCTTAATGAGAGAGAGAGAGAGGGAGAGAGACAGAGAGAGATGGAGACAGATAGGGAGAGAGAGAGACAGAGAGAGAGCGAGAGACAGGGAGAGAGCGAGAGAGAGGGAGAGAGCGAGAGAGAGGGAGAGAGCGAGAGAGAGGGAGAGGGACAGAGAGAGAGACAGAGAGAGACGGAGAGAGAGCGAGAGACAGAGGGAGAGACAGAGAGAGACTCAGAGACACAGAGAGAGAGAGAGCGAGAGACAGAGAGAGAGAGACTCAGAGACAGAGGGAGAGAGAGACAGAGAGAGACTCAGAGACACAGAAAGAGAGAGAGCGAGAGACACAGAGAGAGACTCAGAGACAGAGGGAGAGAGAGAGACAGAGAGACAGAGAGAGAGGGAGAGAGACAGAGAGAGACTCAGAGACACAGAGAGAGAGAGAGAGAGATTCAGAGACAGAGGGAGAGAGAGAGAGAGACTCAGAGACAGAGGGAGAGAGAGAGAGAGACTCAGAGACAGAGGGAGAGAGACAGAGAGAGACTCAGAGACACAGAAAGAGAGAGAGCGAGAGACACAGAGAGAGAGAGAGACTCAGAGACAGAGGGAGAGAGAGAGACAGAGAGAGAGACAGAGAGAGACTCAGAGACACAGAAAGAGAGAGAGAGACTCAGAGACAGAGGGAGAGAGAGAGACAGAGAGACAGAGAGAGAGGGAGAGAGACAGAGAGAGACTCAGAGACACAGAAAGAGAGGGAGAGAGAGAAACCAGGAGAACACGACTGACTTCTCAAGTTAATCAGACCAATCTCAACAATCTGCTTTATAACATGCACACCTCCACACTGATGAGTGTGTGTGTGTGTGTGTGTGTTACAGTCTAATGCTGATGCCATCCCAAGCAACACGGGCATCTTGAAATAGGTGCATGGTTCAGTGTGTTGGAGGGAAAATAAAGACTATTCCTGACCAGCGCTTCTCCAGCGCCTACAACCTCCATCATCAACAGGAGGGTTCAAAGAGGAGGCGGAGCTTCCGTTCTGTTCAGCCAATCAAACACAGCTACCTTCAGATACATAACTCTCACTGACTGGAGCTGATATCAGTAATTAGCTTAAAATACATGAATAAATAAATACATTAAAAGTCATGATGCTTCCATCACCATGTTTCACATCACTGTAGAGTTTTCATGTTCTGTAAAATTGGGGTTGTACGACTGTGTACAAGGTAAAAGTGTGTGTGTGTGTGTTTTTCACCTCGTCGTGATCGATGTCCGAGTCGCCTGTGATGACGATGCGCTTCTCAATCCGTGTTTCCGACACTCCGTCTTTTAGCGTCTGTTAATCAAAAATCATACAAATAATTTCACATTATTATATGTTAAATCTGTGTGTGTGTGTGTGTGTGCACGCATGTTACCTTTGTGATGTGTGTAGTCGTAGTTGTACACAGAGACTCTGAGGTGATGGTCTGAGCCGTCATGAGCACCCCGGGCTCGCCGTCTCCGGCACCGTCCACCTGCGCCCACACACACACACACACACACACACACACACACACACAGAGACAGACAGACACACACACACAGACACACACACACAGACACACACACAACCAAAATTATAGCTGTATACTCATTAATCTCTCTCAGCCAATCAGAACAGGACTAGAGACGGAAACTCTGACAATTTAAAACACCAAAGAAATGAGAAACAAGGCAGTGGCTTATTACGGGCTTATTACACATTCCTGAATAAACCCAGACTTGCGGTGTGTGTGTGTGTGTGACGGACAGGTGGGGACGTGGGGCCGTTACCTGCGCGGCTTCGTACGTGATGGTCTTGGTTTCCGTGTGGACGATGGGAACCTCCTTGGTGGTGATCTCCGTCTTCTGAGCCGCGAACGTGTCCGAGATGGTCACCATTTCTGTTTTCACCACCGGGGGCTACGGGATTAGTGGGAGAAAAGTCAGTGTTTCGCTAAAACAAATCGCTGCCGCCACCACCACCACGGCGCGGCGTGCATGTACACACACACACACACAAAAACAAAACGGGAGCAGAATTCTCATGCTTTAAAATGAACTGAAAGAAAGAAAGGAAGAAGGATCAGAAGCTGAAAACTAGACGTCTTTAGTGCGATCATGCGAGTCAAAAGGTGGAACTAAAGCGAATTTAAACGTCAACTCAAATCAATACTCAAACAAAAAACTCAAATGAAAATCATTTTTACTTTTCCTCTTGAGACCTGAACGTGCTTATACAAGAACATGACATTTTCTAGTAACTTCGCCGTCTACAGTAGATCCTCGTACTCATGTGAGGACTCATTTATTTAGGCATCATTTGTTGAAGGCCTTATTTAAATCCATAGTTATCAGCTGCGAATAAAGAGAAAGAGCAGAAATGTACACAACAGTAGTCGAGTCCGGGGCTCAGGAGGTTAAACTTAAACTCAAAGTAAAGCAATTCAAACTCAAACGAACTCGAATGAAATCCGTTTAAACTCAAATTGCAAATCAACTCAAACTGGCGCATTCAAACAGGTCACGGCAAGCTGGACCAAAATAAAATAAAATCAATTTAATTAATTAAGGACGGCAAACGGTTCTCATGCTGAACTTTGGTACGGTTTGCAAAGTGCTGCTGCTTTATTGCAGGTTCTGTTTGGTTTCTGTGAATAAACCGAACCAGACGCTCTTCCCTGCAGGTAAAGCAGTGAGTGGAGGATGAGTGGGACGACGGATGAGTCATCCAGACTCGTCTCCACCGATTGCACAGTCATCCCCCAGAAGCTCTCACACACACACAAACAAGATCGACAACATGCGGGGAACAACACGAAGCGCGATTTCATGCACATCAAAGGGGAAAAAAAAAAAACTAGCTCAAACTAATGTAGCATATACAAGGACATTGTGGCATCCGTGGTTGCGTTACAGGTTTGTGTACGCAAAGAGTAACAATTTTTATTCATCTTTGTTAAGATGCTCCGAAACCCAGATCATCTCCTTGAGGACCACGCAAGGTTCTGGAACTTTCCTGAATAAATAAATAATAATTAAAAAAAAAACCGATGCTTCATGCAGAACGAGGTGTAACAACGCTCGTTAGTGAGATTCAGAAGGCTGCCGGACGTTTGTTGTACGAGGCTTGTGTTTAACCAATCAGCAGGACTTATTACAGAAAGCTCCGCCCAAGCTTTTAAAAAAAATAAATAAATAAAAACCGTTCTAGCAACAGAAACGCATCCTGGGCATGACGTTCAGGATGATGCTGTTCATCGCCACATCATCTACATTTCTCCTGCAGGAAGCTTTTTTGAGGCAGAACTTTTTTGTACAGTGGGTACAACTGGGGAGGAGCCTGGACAAAATACGACCAAGCCATAGATCGCACCTGCCATGTTATTCTCTCGTGATTAGCCAATTATTTCATTCATCGCCACATCAGTTAGTCACAGGACTGACGTTTGTATGTTTTGTGTAACATCGCGGTTACAGGCCCAAGAAAGACACGCCGTAGGAAGGTTCCCACTCAGGAAAGTTCCTCAAGTTTACTGCTCCTTGAAAAATTCTGGAATTCTTCAGTCGAGGGAAGGTATTTTATAAGTTTAAAAAAAATATTTTTTTTACGGATGCCTCAATGTCCTGGCGCATTTCACCACACAGTGATGACACACCGTACATAAACGTATTGCTGCGCGTGTTTCTGTTTTAGGTGTGTATGGTAAATTAAGATGATGAGCAAATTTTAACCCCCCAAGAAAAAAACAAAGCAATGAGATATGAATAAAAAGTGAAAAAAAGCTTTGGATAGATGCGTCATGGCACATTGCGCAAATGACTTGCTTTGTTCATGCGGGCATTTTGTGAGTGTAAAAAAAAAAAAAAAAAAGAAGACAGAGATAGATGTGTTCTCCGGTAGAGAGGAAAGGCAGCAGGACAAGGATGAAGGGATGATGAAGAGTAGAAGGAGGAGGATGGCGCAG
The DNA here is from genome assembly GCA_013621035.1 of Clarias magur. Taxonomy (NCBI): domain Eukaryota; kingdom Metazoa; phylum Chordata; class Actinopteri; order Siluriformes; family Clariidae; genus Clarias; species Clarias magur. Next base: position 525,133 of record QNUK01000218.1, read on the forward strand.
TCGGCCATCTTTGAGCTTTTCAGGCAATTACCTCCGAGCAACAGATCACCTGCGGGACGCGCTCCGTTTCTGCGGGAGACGAGTCGCCGTTGACGAAGCAAGCTTCCTCGGCAACAGCGCGGGGAGCGGACGGAGCTTCGGCGTCATCGCCGTGACCGTTGGGCGCCTCATCAGGGGCCACCACGACTTCATGTCCGGATACTTCCTCTTCCGCGAGCGCTTGCGTCTCTTCCTGTTTGACGGGCTCGCAGTGGACCGGCTGTGGCTCTGCCTCTGTGGTTATGACGAAGTCCTGGCTAAGCTCCACCTCTTCAGGCTCCTCCGTGATGACGTGGGTGGAATCCGTAGAGGCGGGAAGCTGAGCGTGATACTCCGCCTCGTCTTCGCTCTCGCTCTCTGACGTGCCGCTCTTCTCCGGCTCCACCTCCTCTTCCTTGGCTTCCGGGGCTTTCCGGGTAACCACAGTTACCACTTCCGACACATCAGGGGCGGGGCTTTGGGGCTTGTCTGTTTTGACCTCCTCTGTGTTTTTGTTTTCCTCCACGACTTCTATAACCTCGGGCTGACCGTTAAGCCCTGAACTCTGTTCGTTCTATATTAGACAACAAACAAACATAAAAGAAAGAAAGACAGACAGATAGGGGATGGAGAGAAAAAACAGAAACAATGACCAACATAAAAAAACGAAAGGACAAAAACTAAAATCATACTGAAAAAAACTATTAAGAAGCAAAAACATAAAACAGATGGGTAACATGTATACGACTGGGTATACTGATGGATGGATGGATGAAGCAGTGTGTGTGTTAGGTCTGAGGTGAGCTGTGAGTTAGCTTGGTGTTAGGTTGCGTTTAGACACCACCTTGCTGATGTCACTGCTGTCAGACAGGGCGCTCTCGAGGTGGGCAGGGCTTATCTGTGGAATATAAATGGTAACCAGAGGCAACTGTTACTTCGAAAGCATGTCACATCCAGCAGGTTTTTAATGATGAGAAGAAGCACACAAACAAAAACTATTTAAATGTAGTTGATTTTCAAACGTATTATTTAAAGGTTTAGTCCGGTCTGGTCTCTCGGTTATCATTATAAAAGATTTTAACCGGTGCAATAAAGCACAGTGCAGCTAATAATGCTTCAAAACAATCATCAGAGCATAAAAGCCTTTTCGAATGGGCACTCCTAATTAGTCTGCTTTAAGTTAGAGCTTTTCTAAATGAGACCAAACTCGGACACAAACTTAGAGGAAAGAAAAGAAAGGACGAGACAAACATAACAAGCGTTAGAGAGCGAGCGAGACAACGAGAAGACGGAACATGCGAGGAGGAAGTTTAGTGCCAGAAGGTGGAGAGCACCTCGGACCGTGCAGAGACAGTGCCATCTGCCGGAGAGACGGCGCCACTGCGGGAGCCGGAGAAACAGACTTTACGCAAAAACAGAGAGGTGAGCTCTTCTTCTAAACTCTATGCACAGACACAGAGAGACAAAAGGGAAAAAGGAAGGGACAAAGAAAAGAGGGAGAAGAAAGACAAAGAGGGAGACCCAGTTATTCGGGTCAATAAATAGTCTTGGATGCAGAGTGTCCGGACGTTCGTTTTTAAACAAAAAACAAAAAAATAATGAAGCATCCAGCATTGATCTCCAGAAATAAAACCTGTTGGTCCATATCATTCCAAAAGAAGAGAAGCTAATGCTATCCATATGCAGCGCCTAAGCCAGAGCTAAAATGATGCTCTGAATATTACAACATGATTATGGGTTCGTTGAACGATTTATTATACAAGTATAATACTAACACTAAAACCCACACAAATGGGGCTATTATTCACAAGAAACAATGACTTTCAGACTCGAAGGTAATTACATTCAACCGAATTTAGCTTGTTCCATTTATGAATAAAATCCCAGGGAACAACATGTAAAATTAAATGTGACCTTAAATGCAAAAGGAAAATGTGACAATAGGGCTGGTTAAAAGGCTGCTTAAAAGGTGGGCGTGGTCTAATATGCTAATGTGCAAAATGACTGACAGCCCGTTGTGACTCAGCCTGTGAGCAACCAAACAAAAAACCGGGGTCAGGACTGCTCAATGTCCACATAGCAGCCATGCAAGTTCCGCACTAATTCAATTCGCTGCAGCTTATGCTAGACTACACAAGATTAGCCCCGCATAGAAAGCAGAGAAATTTCACCAAATTTATACCCAAGTGCATTAAGAAGCAGTTGAAGATTTTAGTTCCCTGGGATGTCACGACAGTGAAAACAAAATCCCATAAACCAATAAAAAGAACCCAAGACCTGATAATAAACCCGAGAGTCAGGTGACCCTCAGAAAAAGAGTAAAGAAAGGAAAGGAACAACCAGGTTGAAAGGAATGCACATTAAGACCCGTGCAATGGAGTGGGTGACGCCACTCCATCTCAGAAATAAAACACCGAAACCATTGCAAACACGGGCACTGAGAGTCACCCGAAAGCAACATGAGAAAGCAGTAAAATAATAATAATACAACGTGAAAAAAAGTTACAGTGGAAAAATGCAGCATATAAAGCAGAATAAAAGAAAGACATCCATCACAGAAAACAGTGGGAAATTCAAATCCAAAGCAAAGCATCGATCAGACTGCATGATCCTCCCAGCTGGGATGAAGAAGTTGCAGATTAACAGATGCAGAACACAGTATTGGAGAAAACGGCGCTGACTGCTGAGCCCGAAGGAGAAGGAGCAAGAAAGAACATCCACTGAGGAGGCAACAAGAGACGCTAAGCATGGACCTCTGCTGGGCGATGACTATTATAAGGACAACTATTAAAATGATAGGAAACTGTCTGAGGATAAGAATTGTTGGAGGAACAAGTGATGGCATGATGACTACTGAGCGATGGCAAATAATTGAGGGATGAATTGGGATATGGCGACTGAGGGGATGATGACAGTTGAGGGATGACATCTGATAGAGTGGTTATTGTTGAGGGATGGCAATTAATGGGGTGATTACTGTTGGGGTGGCAACTGATGGGGTATTTATTGTTGAGGGATGGCAACTAATGGGGGGGGGATTACTGTTGGGGTGGCAACTGATGGGGTATTTATTGTTGAGGGACGACAACTGATAGGCGGGGATTACTGTTGGCGTGGCAACTGATGGGGTATTTATTGTTGAGGGACGACAACTGATGGGGGGGGGATTACTGTTGGCGTGGCAACTGATGGGGTATTTATTGTTGAGGGACGACAACTGATGGGGGGGGATTACTGTTGGCATGGCAACTGATGGGGTATTTATTGTTGAGGGACGACAACTGATGGGGGGATTACTGTCGGGGTGGCAACTGATGGTTTGATGAACTGAGGGATGGCAAATAATAGAGCGATTACTATGAAGGAATGGCAACTGATGGGGAAGTTATTGTTAAGGGAGCACAACTGATGGGGTGATTACTCTTGGTTGTGGCGAATGATAGGGTGATTACTATTGAGTGACAGCAAATAATGAGGTGATACCTGTTGAAGAATAGCAACTGATGGGGTGATGACTTGGGGGATAACAACTATTGAAGAGGTTTTGAAGTCCCTTCAATAGGGAACTATTGAAGTATTGACAGTTGCTAGGAAAACAACAGTCATAGGGATGGCAAATGTTGGAGGGACAAATGTTGCTCAATTGAGGATGCCTTTTGGGGGCATTATGACAGTAGAATTGCTGAAGACAACCGCTAATGGCTGATGTCAGCTGGCAGAAGTGGGGGGATTTCATGGGGGGTGAGACTTGAGGCAAAATGTTGGAGAATAATGGATTACAAATCTTGTTGGGAGGTCTGTCAGATGGGATAACTGTTGAGGGTATCGCCTGTTGGGAAGGATGTTTATTTGAAAGCAGAAAATAGTAGTTGCACAGCTGTTGCAGAGAACAACTATTAGGCTGCAACAAGGGTGATTGCTTTGTTGGAGTGGTAGGACTGTTAGAGGATGAATTTGGCATTTTAAAAAATTTATCTGTGTTGATACTAATTTCAGTTCTCAACTACGAGTCTCTATAGTTACATAACAGTGTGTTTGGCAATTCATGCCCTGAATTCACCGTCAGGACAGCATCATAAAAATACTGCTTACTATACCAAACTGTTTATCTCTCAGGACCAAAAATGAACAATGTTCAAAAGAAACAAGTCTGCAGTCTTCCATGCTTAAAGTCTCTAATGTCAGAATCGCAAAGCTGTCCACCGTTGATCAAAAGCGGAAGACGGGCTTTGGGTAACCAGGAAGTGGTCATGAAGCAGTCGGGTTTGTTTAATAAACCTCCCAGGGCAACAGCGTTACAGTCACTAGCGAGCATTTCGTTCTTACAAGGTTTTAAAGATTTGAATCTGCCGAAATAAAATTTCAGACATTGGATATGACTTAAACAAGTCCGACTGCCACATGAAAAAAAAGTATAAAAAAAAAAAAAAGAAAAAGAAACAGCAGAGTGCGCGCTGCATGCAAGCTTGTCGGCTCGCAGGATCTGCGGCTGAATCCTGTCACAGAAGCACACGTACCCCTGGAACGGGCGGGCGCAGGCTGGTGGTGACGGGGCTGCCCGTCAGACGCTTTTCCCACTGACTGGGCCGGGGCTCCGGAGCCGCCTCCATAAAACTGCGCTTTAGCTCGCTAATGCTAGCCTGATGCTTCAAAACATCCTCCTGAGTTTTATCCAGATCCTATTGCCCCAGCAATCATCAGATAGGGAAGGGGAATCAAGATCCACGACATTAGTGTAAGAATACAAAGCCATCGATCAAAGTGTGAGCCAGGCCTCACTGCTGGCACATCATGAGCGGCCAGATTCTGTCACACGACATGAATCAGGGGCCAACAAGGGGCAGAGCTTTACTGACTAGCATTACAAGCTAATTTAATTTCAATTCATAAATAAATAAATAAGTAGGCTATTAGCTGACATGCTTCTGAACTTGATAGCTAATCTTATGCAAAATTAACCAGCTACACTTTCCTTCCTATCTGATTATCCCTTTCATCTTTTCAACATTTTTTCCTTTTCTTCACTAATTCCTTCTTGTGATTGTTTTGGTTTACATCCCTCGGTCCCTGCTTTTTTACTCAGACTTCTTTTAACCTTTTTCTTCTTTCTTCACATTTATTTGTTCCTTTGCACATCTTTCTTTTCTCAAGTGTATCTTTTATTCATGGCGTTGTTTTTAAAATTCTTTTATTCCATTCGCACTTGAATATTATCACATTCATTGATGTTCTTTTTTTTACTCTTGCACTCAATTCTTTCCTTATTTCTGTATGCATTAATTCTTAAATCATGAATCTTTTTCTTGAATCTTTGTTCCTTCATTCAGCTGTTCAATTTGTGATCAATCCCCTGAATCTTTCCATCCCCTTTAAATAAATAAATAAATAAATAATAATAAAAACAGCTAACAAGTTTTGTCCTAGTTCAATCATGAATCGAACATTTGGCAGACGCTCATTTAAGCATTTGGCAGACGCTCTTACCCAGGACGACTTAGATTTGACTTCTTGATTAAGAAAGCAAATGTAACTTAAGCTCCGCCCCTTTTGGCCCAGGCCATGTCTGTCTCGCACGTGGGACAGCAGTGAGACGATGGCTTTACAGGTATTACCCATCCCCCCCCAGGGTAGTTGCAGAAACACTAGAGAGTGAAACACACACAGCAGCTAGGCAGCTAACGGGTGAGGTCTAATCCACACGGCTTCCCCTAGAAGTTCACGCCACCTAGTGGCCACATCGAAAACAGAATATGTTGTGAGAATTTTATCACTTTGGGTATTTTTTTTCTCATCTTCTACTATTGAGTTCTTTCATTTTATTAAATCTTTATACTGGATATATTTTTATTATTATGCTTCCCAGGCTTTGTTACCCTTTGCACATCCTTTTCCTGCTCCCTCCCTTTTGCTTTAAAAAAAAAACAACAAAAAAAAAAAACATTTATTTTAATCACTTCTTCAGTCCTTCAACATGTCATCTTTTCCTTCTGCCGTTACTTTTCCCCTTTCATGTTCAGATTTTTTGGACATCCTTCTTCACACGTCGCATTTATAAATGCATTATATCACAATTATTTATTATAATTGCGTTGTTCATGCTTTCTTCCTTCATTTTTACTCATTTCTGTAGGCTTGTTTCCCCCCCCTGTAAATCCATCCATCTTTTGTCCTCCTCACGCATTATCATCCTTTTGCTTTTAAAAATTTATTTTCCCTAAATCTTAATTTGTTTTTTTTTCTTTCAAATGCATTAAAAACAATTTTACATGCATTTTCCCCCATAATGTTTTACACTTTTTAAAATATTTTTCCTAACATCCCACTCCTCCCTTTTGTTTTTCTTTTATTTATTACTTTCTTGCATTCTTTCTCCTTCACCTAACTTGCCCTTTATTATTATTTATTTATTTTTTATAATTTTCACATTTTATTCTGGTTCTTTCTGTTAATTTTACGAATTTTGTCCAATTTATTCATAAAAAATACTAAAATATATATATATTTTTTTTATTATTAAATTGTATAAAACACATATGTTTTTAGTTTTTGATATTTTTCCCCCAAAATTTTTTGTTTATAATGCTGTTTATATTGTTGTCATTTTGACTTTACTTAAAATAAAAAACACAAACAAAAAGAACTGTACAGTTTCATCCATTCCTGTAAATGTTTCCTGGAATTTAGCAAACGGGACGAATTAAAAGTATTATTTGCCTCATATTAGTGAAGGGGATTATTTCCTGTGTGTGTTTCACTCAGAATCAAATCTATCAGTAATCAGTAATGTTTAGTACACACACACCAACGTAAAAAGTAAAAGTATTAGTCTGGTTAAAAGAAAAGAAATATATATATATATAATATTGTACTTTATACATTTCACACACGACACCACGCACAAGAGCACACACACACACACAGAATGAGAGTGAAGGGCAGCTCAGAAGAGCGAGAGCACAGCACAAACTGGATATTTAGATTTTCCTGCATATTTAATTTTATGATAAACAGCCCGTGCCCCCACCCCAACCTCACCCCTCCCGTCTGATGTCAGAGATACGAACCTCCAGCATTAGATTGCTATGTCTGACATAAATATTCTCTCCCTGCACTCTCAGCTTGCTCTGCAGAGTCAAAAAGAAAAAAAAAAACAGACAAACCATGAAACAAAAGGAAAAAAAAAGAAGGTTGGCATGAACAAGGAAAAATAAACAAACAAACAAAACAATTAGAGAGTGAACAGTCCGAACCCAAATGCAGTTTTAAAAAAATCCGTCCAAACCGCGCATGTGTGTGTGCGCGCTGATTTAGTCCTGCGATGATACCGATTTTATTCCAGATTTGAGTTTGTGGTTAATGTTTTGATTTTTAAGTCCATGCCCGCCTGAACACAAACACGGTCATCATTTTAGATGGTATTTCAGACGCTTAATGGCTTTGCTAATTTTAACATTAAAAACCGTACACAAACAAAAGACAATAAATAAATAAATAAAACTTGCACATATATTTACATATACACACTGGTATTGGGAGAGGAAATAGATCCGGTTACGCATCACCATTCTTTTGTGTGTTTGCCGATTCATTTAATATTTTGTACTGCGAGACGCTTTTCCCCAGAGGAAATAATGTAAACGCAGATAATCCGTTCCAGACGCCCAAAAATATTACCAATATTACCAATTTCCAACACTATAATCAAATTCTTTGCATATAAAAACAATTTAAACATTTAGAAAAAGACAAGTAAATGAAGTAACGAGACATTAAACCTCACATAACCTTAATTAATGGTTCCTCTTGGCTTTAAAAATCGAACCGAAAGACTAACAACTAAACCACGAATTTATATGGCTTGAATATTTTGCCGCCGTCTTCTTTGCATTGCTACGTGTGTATTTACTTTGCACTCTATCAAAAGTAATGAACCTGTCACTATTATTTTCTTCTTAAAAACAAACAAAACAAAACAAAAAAGACAAAACTACACATTACCAGTGTTGAGTTCAGCTCGTCCGCCAAAAATTATTCGCATATGCTGAGGTGAATTTTTTGCTAAATTTCGGTTCTTGAGGAGAAAATTCATGAGGGGGCGTTCGTGTGCGGAGGTACCGCTAAAATATATTTACATTTATAAAACCGTGATACAAAAAAAAGAATCTGAATGCAAATCGAATTGTGATAAGAGATATAAATAACTTTTTGCCAGAGGCTTTACTTTTCTGCTACGGTTTGGACGGGTTTCTGTTTCATTTCACAATAAAGCAGCAAACAAACACCGGCACAACATCAACATCCATATGATCATCCACAAAACAAAGAAATAAATAAATCACATCACAAGATTTTACAACCATGAACCAAAATACAAGAACCAGGAAGAACCCCACAGAGATGAACAGAAAAGCGAACGGAATTAAACGAGCGCTGATTAAATGAACCTTGGTTTCAGAGGAATCAGCTCCATCTGTTCCAGTCTGGCAGCACGATTGGAGGGGAAACAAAAAGAAAAGGAAGAGTTAGTAGTCTTTTATTTCACTTTGGATTGGTGAATAGATTAACACACACACACACACTCAGAAAGAGAGAGAGAGAGATGCATGCTGGGAAGGTAAACAGCAGACCTCAGCTACGAGTTCAGCACCGACTTCTCCGGCTCTGGCCTCCACAGGCTCCGCCCCTTCCTTCACCTGCGGAATCTGATTGGTGGAAATGATGGACGGTTCAATCAGAAGGAAAAGAAAACGTGAAATGGATGACGGGAAGGCCTGACATTTCCCTAAAAGAATGAGGTCATGAGGAGAAAGATGTCTCGAGCTCGGGGATTGGATAGTCAGCGTTAAGGGGCGGGGCATGTGATCATAACGCAACAGTTTGTGCGTGTGATTGGGGGAGGCTCGCTTTCCAGGACTTCTTGCTTGGACAGACGCCGGAGAAAAACTACGTAGGTAGACTTGATTTCAACAAAGAATAGAAAAAAAAAGAAAGAAAAAAAAAAACGATTATATGTCATAGTGGGTCCACAAGCTGCTTTAGACAAAAGTGATGCGTGTGCATTCCGAGGTATTCAATGCTTGGTGTCGTGCATGTAGGATGTATTACCCGTCTACTAATAATTTCAATATATGTATAGATAAATAAATAAATATATGAGACGGGGGTTTAACAAGCACTGGGATGCAATGAGAGCGGCCACATTAGACAAGCATTTTTTTTTTAGCACAGTTTGGTATAACTCCGGTCCTAGGCTCCACCTCCTAAACTTTTACGTGATCTACAAGACTGCTGAATTTGTGCTACACTTCATATTTAGTTTGAAGGAAATATCACAAGAAAGACAGACTTCTACCATTTGGAAAATCAAAGATCGGCCCCAAAATCGAGCATGTCCTCATAATGCTCTCTAACGTGGTTTGTGTAAATGGGACCTTGTGCACGTTTCACTTGTGCCTGAATTGTCGGGTTTGGTATCAGAGGACAGGTCTATTAAAAGAGTCTCTGCGTCCGCAGCGAGAGCGACCCGAGTTCTGCGACTCGCTAATGGGGTCAACGATGATGGCAGGGCAGGAACTATAAATAGACCCACTCAGGAATGCTGGGAAAATCCATTTACAAGCAGGACAAGGAGGAGGAGGAGGGATGAGTGCTATTTTTACAAATCTACCACTGTGCATAGCATGATTAAGCAATGGATGTTGTGGATTAATGGAGGAAAGAGGTCGAGGGTGGGTTTAGGTGGCCGGGTCACACGTCTCCTCTTGAGACGTCATGTCCCTTGCGGCGACCTCAGCAACCCAGAAGCGGATGAGGGCTTTGGGCTCGAGGTAGGACAGGGACACCGCCAGAGGCAGCGCGAGTGCCAGAGAGAGCACCACCGAGTGGCAGGCTGAGAGAAAGACGGCAAAAATGAGGACGAAGGAAGGACAGGGCAGTGCGATGGAGCCGTCCCCGTCCAGCAAGAGCGCGCCCTTAAACAAGGCCAGGAGGGACGAGCCCGGACGTGGGTGGGGCTCGGTGGGAACACAAGAAGGGTGTGGGGCAAAAGGAGGCATGCTCTCTTCGGTACAGTAGACGGGGTCTGTGTCATCAGGGTTGGATTCGGGTTCTACGGGAAGGTCGGGGTCAGGTTCAAGGTCAAGGTCAAGGTCAGACTCGAGCTCGGGTTCATCCTCCGAGACGTCGGACAGAACATCGAGCTCGGAGATGGTGTCCAGGGTGGGAGGGAGTGAGGACAGGGACGAGGAGGAGGGAAAGAACGGGAACATGAAGAGCGACTAGGTGAACGAGAAGTGAGAGAACAGAAAGAAAAGAAAAGAAGAAAAAAAAAAGAAACAAAAGAAAAGTGTTTGATGAAAAGAAAAGGTTGAAATGATGTTACAGGAAGAAGAGGAAAGAAACACGGCATTAGTCAGACAGACTGTTGGGGATCAAAGGTCACAGAGGAAGAGGATTATAAAGGGATAAGTGTGTGGGTGTGTGGGGGGGGGGGGGGGACAAGGATAAGGAGGTGGAACAGGTGTGTGTTGTGGAGGGGGTGGGGGGTGTTTACCTCTACAACCAGTAACATCAGAACCAGTGTTCCTGCTAGATCTGTTTTCTTTAATTATTTACTCGTCTTTCTTTGTATCCTCTCTTAAACTTTCACTTCTCTTCTGTCGTTCTGTGTTACTCTGTGTTACTCTTGCTCCTTTTCCCTTTCTCACTTCCCGCACTGCTTTTCTTGCTTCCTTACTTTTTCTCCCTTCTTTTTTTTTCTGCTCAGCTTTTCTTTCTCCCTTTTTCCTTTTCTTCTTCCTTCCTTTTCTCCCCCCCCCTTCCCCTCCCTCACTGTCTTCTTTTATTTCTGTAGAAAAGCATGTCTGATATAAACACCACCCTGTGGCGCGGAGCAATGAGTGAGAGAAGAAATAAGGGGAGTGAGAGAAAAAGTTAAAGGAAGGAGAGGAGAAGTGAGAGACGCTGAACAAGAAGACGACTAGAGCTTTGCCCCGTCGGGGTGAGGGCAGGAAGTCGGGTACGAGCAACGCTTCACAGAGCTGCTGTTTGCTCCGAGCATTCGGCGATGTGAGGACCTAAACGCGACGTCTGAGATGGAGTCCGCAAACAGAGAGCATGATGGGGAAACTCGTACTCGGTTTAACAATTTAAAGTTCATCAAACGAACAACAAAGAAAACAACAACACAAAATCAAATACAGAATCCTCCTCCTCATCATCATCATCGTACAAAACAGTCACTCCGTCATGACTCCTTCCTTAATAACCTGTGGAGAGAATCACGCTGGTTGAAGAGCACGGGTTAAATTTCCTCACCTTGGAGTCGGAGGAGAGATCCAGGGCGGGGTCTCGGCCGTTCTCGCCGGGGGCGTGGCCACGATCGCTCACTGGAGCTGTGAAGAGGATAAAGGCCAAAATCACCAACATCATTAAGAAAGTGCAGACAGGGTGAATACAGATGTCTGGTGTAGACAGTTCATCCAGATGTTTTGTGTCAACAGTGTATATCAAGATGTGTGGTACAGGTGGTGTTTATACAGATGTTTGTGTATACAGATGTGCGGCGTAGACAGGGCCTATACAGATGTGTAGCGTACGCGGTCTATATACATGTTTTGTTTAGAAAGGGTTTATACAGATGCGTTGTAGACAGTTGATCCAGATGTGTGGTGTAGACAGTGTCGATACAGATGTGTGGTTTTTGACAGCTAATCCAGATGTGTGGTGTAGACCGTGTCGATACAGATGTGTGGTGTAGACCGTGTCGATACAGATGTGTGGTTTTTGACAGCTAATCCAGATGTGTGGTGTAAACCATTCCTCGAGTAATTTGATTACAAAAAATGATCGAGGCAAAATCTTCTGCCTCAAAGCTTTGTTTAATTAAATTTTAAAAGCTTGCGTTATGTTTTTCTGCAATTATTTGTTGACAGCAAGCTTTTGACACAGCGCGCTTCCGGATGCAAGCCGCCAGTAAACACCAACGAAGAAGAAGCTCTTACATCACCCACAAAGCGGAAGGAGACGCAAACATTTAGCCATGTATTGATTTGATGGCACGTTCTGTTGCGGCTGCAAAATTGCAGTGGTGGGCAGTGGTGGCTCAGAGGGCTAAGGCACTGAGTTACTGATCAGAAGATCGGCAGTTCAATTCCCAGCTCAGCCAGGTTGCCATTGTTGGGCCCTTGAGCGCGGCCCTTAACCCTAACTGCTCCAGGGGCACTGAATCATGGCTGACCCTGCGCTCTGACCCCAGTTACGCTGGGATATGCGAAGAAGGAATTTCACTGTGCTGTAATGTATATCTGACAAAATAAAGGCTTAACTTCTTTTTTTTTTTTTACTTTAAA